>JAHKKF010534935.1:0-30654 GCA_019740295.1 Labeo calbasu
CATTATATCTCTTTTTGTCTCCACTAAGTGCCTCAAACAAAACTCCTGGACATCTCTTAAAGAGTCTATGCCGTGAACCTCGCATACTTTTGAGAATCTTACGTTTAGCTGATCTTGATAAATGCTCATTGTCACTCATGTAAACACGACAGTTTTTCTTCTGCAATCAAACGTCTGCGCTTTGTTTCCCGGCGGACCGAAAATAAACGCGACACTCGCGTCCCCCGGAAATCCGATAAAATTCAACCAATCAGATGACGACTTCGACATTCCTGAAGTGTTTCCAGTTGCAGTTACCATATGCATCAGACGTTTAGCCAATGTTCCGTGGGCGTGACGTCTGAGGCTGAGACTATAATAATCCCGAACCCACAGCAATTTGTTTGAAATGCTCCACACATAAAAATGATAATTGTTTGTGTGGAGCAGCATTTACTGTTAACGGAGCCGCAGATATAAATAATTTAGCGCATATATTAAACCTGCATGGCATTTATGTATTTTATTGAATTGAGCATTTGTGAATACACAATAGCAGTATGCTTTATTTCTAACTGGATTTAATATAACATGCAACCCCTCGAGTGCGATTTTTAACGGGGGACCCCCCTCAAAATGCGTTTGGACTACTTTTGGGCTAGTTTTGAGTAGCAATTGGGTGGGTTTATTGTGAAAACCTGGCAAACCCTACTAATAATGTCTTTCATGGATTCTCATCCTTGGAATGCACCACTTTCTGAGTTTTTGTTTTTTTAATCACGTACTTGAATTGAATTGAATTGAGGAATCATGACAACCCTAGTTGACAGATCCAAGAACTGTCAAATATGTCCATCTAGCATGTTAACAAAAGAAGAACATCAATAAACAAAAGGTTAATGCTCAGTACCTTACATTTTGGACGCAATATTGCAATACTCTGTCTGTTTTTACTTGACCCAGGAAAAAAGCTCAAAAAAACCCAAAAAACAACGAGTTTCATTCCTGAATGATTTAGGTTTTTGAAAAAATCCGTTGAGTGAGTGATTCAATGACTCCAACCAATTGTCTCATTCCTGAATGTATTAGCTCTATTGAATCATCGTCTGAATCATTCAGTGACTCACTTACAAAGACAGTCAATGTACTTCGCTCCCGAATGAATCAGCTCTTTTGCATGATTCAGCTGAATGATTCAATGACTCGCTCATACAGTGGATCCACACATGCGGACATTTTACATTAATGTTTAGCTTTAAAGTGAAAGGAATGGTAAATTAACATGCTTCCCCTCCGGATGCTTAAAGAAATTTGAGAAAGAAAACAAGTGGGAAAAGTCTTGTATGGGAGATGTTTCTGGGGAATAAAAAGATAATATCTCCACCTGTTTTGTCAGTACAGATAATTGTATTTTTCCAGATGTTCTAGAGATTTCCGGTGACCTTTAATATCACAGCCGCATTACAAACATCTGCCCACACACATAATCAGCATGTACAGGAAACACTTTGATTAGACCTGTCTGCCCGCATCACAGGCTTATATTGCTCGCTACTTACGAGCTGTCAACACGAGGTGATAAGTGAAACATGATGGAAGGGCATAAAGCAAATTGGATTTGAATAGCAGTGAACAATCCACTCTGTTTCGAGTACGGTTGCCGGCCTGTTACAATGAAGCAACAGGAAAAGGAACAGAAAAGAGGAATAAAATACAATAAAATAAAATAAAATAAATATTATATAAAATATTATATATGAATTTAAAGTAGTTCACTTTAGATTAAAATCTAATCTAAACCAGACTCTAGGTATTGATTGATTTGAACTATCAAGGATTTGGCCTCATTACTTCTATTAACATTTGTAAAAAAAAATATTTGGATCCAAAATACTGTCTCAGATGACTTAGGCCTTCAAGAAACATTACTAAGAATGTTCACAGAAAAAGCAAGCAGCACAGCAATGCTCATAATGACCTCTCCACTCACACTGACTAATGAGCAATATCAACTAATGTTCTAGAATTCTCTGGCAACTTAAAAACCCACCAATTTATCTAAAGCTTATCATTTGGAAAGTCTAAGTTTCAAGACGAATTACCAGTTAGAGGATTAAGTTTGCCAAAATACGATTCCCACCCACAGCATATGTGCACACACACAAACACTATACAGACATTTTACTACAGAAGGGCTCCTAAGCTATTGCATGTCATGAAGCCCCTCCTAATAAGCACCAGCAGATCAAGTGACCCCTCTCACCTTTGAAATCCAAGAAGCGATCCAAAAAGCTACCATCTTTTAGGGATTTAGCACAAAGACCCTCTCCATATGAACGCGCATGGTTCCCGAAGAATACAATGACCCCCAGGCACTGCCTCAGTCGATTTAACTGATAATGTACTGACTAAATGATGACGAGGGCTTGTTTCTAAACCATATTTATGACAACCAAAATCAAAAATGACAATACAAAATGAATGAATAATTGTTACTTTGTTCACAAAATCAATAGTTTGTTCATCTAGACAATGGGAAATCCAGCAGGTTTCTTTTGCACGTGTGGTGACCCATGTCATCTCTTGGGCTTACCTCCCACTGTCATTTACACTCCTCTCCAATCTGTCCATCCAGCCCTCTCTGTTCATTGTTCTCCTCCGTCACTGGGGAGAAAAGGAGGGGAAAATTCCTTTGTAATTAATCTTACAACACAAGTCACGGATTTTAGAGCAAATCTAAGGCCGCTTGGCTGGATAAATGAAGCAAAAGTTTTTGTCTTTCGCTTTAATACTCTCTCATTCATACAGTCAATGATTTCCAGATTATAAGGCTTAAGCCTTTATTAGTTTCGACATTAGACTTTTTGATCTGCCTTTAGAAGTCAGATGTTGAAACGCTTTTATTGACAGTAGCTTCAAACACTGCAAATATAATAGTGTCAGAGTTATTATAGTTAACTAACACTAAAATAAAATAAACAAAAATGTTATTAATAATGAAATAAAAACTACATATTAAAAAAAACAATGCAACATTTTTCATTTTCATTTAGTTAATGTAACAAATGTAACATACTAAAATAACTAAACCTGAAATAAAAATTAATATACATATTTAAAAAAGCAACAAAATTACTAAAACTTTAAAATAAAGAACTAATTCACAAAATGAATAAAGACATAATAATATCTCAGTGATATTAAAATAACACCGTTTAGTGTCAAATTGTGAGAACATTTAACAATGTTACTTTTGAAAGTTCTCTGAACATTCTAAAATAAGTATCAACATTTAAAAATGTTTTCAACACTGGAACATTCCATGAATGATGTGTAAACAATGATCTTGAGAACATTATTAAAAACCAGATACCTTTGAACAAACATTCTAATAACATTACAGGAGGAGCGTTTGTTCATAATTTTATTCATAATAAGAATGTGAACCAAAGTTCAAAAAACATTTGGTATTAGTTGGAAGTGTGCTGTAAAATTAATATGTTTTCTGATTACATCTGTTCAGTTACTTAGAAATTGATTAGGTTAATATTCTCTGAGATTAAGTTATCTTTTGATTTTCTTGTACACAAATGTTAATTGCTCTTAACTTGAAATACTGATTAAGCTAACTCAGTATTGCATGTGGTTGCCAAATTGGTATACAGTTGCCAAGTTGTTCCGAGTGATTGTTTGCATGTTGCTGTGGTACCGCTAGGTGATTGTTGGATGGATCGTTTAAACTCAAACAAGTGATAATTGATGCTTTGGCAAGCACCACTAATTAACTGACACAGAAAGCACTGATGGATGGCAAACTCTGCATAGAAGCTTTACATTGGTAATATATTTGCTGCCTCCTTGTGGTGTCCATCAAATATTCTGGTGTCTACAATGCTGCAACAAATGTTCATGTGGAAGTACACTACTGGGTGGTGTGAAGATGTTTATACCAGAACTAATCTTATCTCTAAACCTCCCAGCTGGAGTGTTCCACATTCAATAAAAGTCAATAACAATTTTTTTCACCCTAATAGTTGAGCTGCAGCCAATCCTCCCCAATCATTTACAATCACTGCAGGTCCATGCTCAACCACAAGAGGGTGCTTTTTAGACACTGGACTGTCCTCATTTAAGTGTTTACCAGGGCAGCAATATATACATAAATTAGACAATGCTATGAACACAACCAGTCTGATGCACATTTTAACAGATGACTGTATTTCTGAACATACTTTGCAAAGAGTAATTATGCATGTATCTTGTTTTTGAAGTTCTCTGAAGGGAGCAGATTTGACCCACCAATGGCTTGTTAGCAGGGAGAGTAAATTAATTCTCACCGGAGACTCTCAGCAGAAGATTACAACAACAGATGCTGCAACCAGCAGCTGGAAGTTTCAATTAATTAGTTAATTAAGCTTGACTTCCACTTGCAGCCTGTCTACAGGTCAGTGTATAATGTGATATGGTAAACCCGTGTCCACTTTGCAGCAAACATGCTGTGACGGTTTCAGTTGTATGAGAGAAAACACACTTGATGCTTTAGATTAAATGTATTAGACTAAAACTTTCTAATATCCAAATCAGTTTTAAAGGGATAGTTCACCCAAAAATAAAAAATTAGCTATTAATTACTCACCCATGTCATTCCAGAACCATAAGACCTTGGTTCACCTTCAGAACACAAATTATTTTTATCTATATCTTTTTTTTAAGATACTGGTACTCTTGTGAATAGGCATCGAGGAAAAGAAATTGCTGAAAAATGTCGTTATTTTTGTTTTCTTTAGCTTCATAAAACTGAGGTTGAACCACTGATGTCACATGGACTATATTAACGATGTCCTTACTACCTTTCTGGGCCTTGAATGTGGTAGTTGTGGCTGTCTATGCAGAAAGTGCTGGAATTTCATCAAAAATATCTTAATTTATGTTTCAAAGATTAACAAAGGTCTTACGGGTTTGGAATGACATGAGAGTGAGTAATTAATGACAGAATTTTCATTTTTGGGTGAAAAAGCTCTTTAAGTACCAAAAGAAAATGAGCTGTCAAGCTAATAAACATAATTTCTAACTTTTTAAGTTAGAAACGAAACGTTCTTTAAGTAATGTTTATGGAACGTTCTAAAACTTTATTAATATTTGATAAACGTTCCTATAGCATTGAGAGAAAACATTAACATTTTTTAAACATTCTCAAAACATCCTCATGATGTTATTTGCACTTGATGAACAATCTATGAAATGTTTTTTTTTTTTTTTTGGTAACATTTAAATAGCGTTCTAATCGCAACAGTAGATTTTTGTGTTCTTAGAATACAAATTAACATTTAAATAACATATTTTGGGTCAAAATGTAGTAAAATGTTGTAAGAAACATTTTTGTAACCTTTGAAGTTCCAGTGAAATCAAAATTTAAGTTTTTTGGCTTTTAGTGTGAATATGTTAACCTTAAGGTTATCTGTAAGCTAGTGTGCTCCAATACAATGTCAAAATTCGCATGCAGGGTCCATTCACACAGAACACATTTTTCCATTCCACTGTTTTTCTACGTAAACGCGCTTGACGGCATGACGCTCACGTCTCACATCTTTTGCAGTGCCCTGCACATGAGCGCCACGTTTCAAGTTAAAAGTTCAGCTTTTACATGCAGTCCCGTTCATCAATGTTTGTTCCAAAGCAGTGGACCAATCAGAAGAACTCGGAGGCGGGGAAAGCATTGCGAGCTTCTGTTTATAGTAGCAAGTTCGCATGACAACTGTTTTATTTGACAGCAACGTTACTTAAAATTTCTTCAAGCGATTATCACAACTTGTTCCTTAAAAAAGAGCTTGGAGAGAAATATCTCTGTCACTGAATATTGTCGTCATTGCATCACGTCTCAAAAGCACGTCTCGAGACCCTCGCGTTATACACTGCATTTTTTTAAAAAAACATTCCTGAACGCTGTGTCCCGGGTTTTCAGACACAAAGATGCATTCTGTGTGAGTGGCACCTCAGAAGAGATAAACATGTAAAACTTACAGTCTAACTTTATAAATGGATAATGCGATATGGATGAGACTGTGGCTGTCATACTGTCACGCTATTGGCTATTTAAAAATGGGGGCAGGACTGCTGGATATGCCCCACCCTGTCTTCCTGTTTCAGTCAAAATTATGTCAACACATAGAATAATGCTGCCTGTTTCAAAGCACTTTGACCCTGGACCACAAATCCAGTCTTAGCATGGGTATATCTGTAGCAACAGCCAATAATACATTGTATGGGTCAAAATGATCGATTTTTCTTTTATGCCAAAAGTCATTAGGATATTAAGTAAAAATCATGTTCCATGAAGATATTTTGCAAATTTCCTGCTGTAAATATATCAAAATGTAATTTTTGATTAGTAATACGCATTGCTAAAAACTTTATTTGGACAACTTTAAAGGTGATTTTCTCAATATTTAGATTTTTTTGCACCTTCAGATTCCAGATTTTCAAATTGTTGTATCTCAGGCCAAATATTGTCCTATTCTAACAAACCATAGATTAATAGAAAGCTTATTTATTCAGATGATGTGTTAATCTCAGTTTTAAAAAACTGACCCTTGTGACTGGTTTTGTAGTCCAGTGTCACAAATAATGTTCCAATCTCAAGTAGATAAGAGTACATTTTAACATTCTTAGAATATTAAAAATAAACATTCAAATGACATACTTGTTTAAAAATTTAGTAGAATGTTGTAAGAAACATTTTTGTAACGTTTAAATAACATTCTAATCACAAAAAGAAAGCAGGACATTTTAATGTTTTAGAATATGAAAAATAAACATTCAAATAATGTTCTTTTGTGGGTAAAATGTTAATACAATGTTTCAAAACAATGTTCCCACATTGTTTTTAGAACCTAAACTTATAGGGAAAGTTCATTGTTCTGTTAATGACATGGGTAGAAACCAGGTATTATTGTCCTGCCCTTAAAAACCAGTTGCAAAGTAAAGCTAAAGTTTATGCTTTTGAATAAAGATTATGAGGACACATGCATTATGAGGACAAATTAATGATGTGCACGGATAAATTATTTATAATAAACGCTTCAATATTCCATAAAGAAATAAAAAGTCAGTTTTGGTATCATGGTGACTTTGAACTAATTTAGAAGGGGTAACTGCCTGTGAGGAGTGTCCCACTTTAGTTGTGGTGCTGCATACACAATGCATTCTAGTGTTACCATCTGCCCTATTTTTTAATTGTTGGTCTAAGCATGCAGTAGACATACAGTGTGTCTTGTTATGCCAAGTTAAAAATAGCTCAACTTTTGACACAGATCAACGTCAGTTGTAAAACAATGGACGAATCAGAAGATTTCTAGCTAACTTTTGATCTTGTTATGTATTATAGTTGATATGTATTACAGTAAAACTTATTATTTTAAATAAAAAAAAAGATTATAATTACTAAGAAAATACTTTGCCAGTTTTTTTACTCTAAAAAAAGACTAACATTTAATGGTTAATTCAGTGTGTCACTTGTGTTTCTTTGTATTTGTGCAAATTTTTGAGTGAAAATTCTTTCTACACCCATTTTTTTCAGTGAATGTTAGTTAAATTGCGTATAAATGCAGATGCTAGACACAGACCACCTCACTAGATACAGGAATACAAACAAAATATACTATAGATTGAAAGTACAATTAATTGTAGCTAAAGGACGTGCGTGTTGTTTTTTATTGATTTTTATGGCACATGCACAATGTAAAAACACTGCGATACGTTACGGATGTTCTTTTCAATTAGAGATGATCAAACAGAATCGCTAACAAAGACTCTATTCGCACTACAAAGGACCAGCGGTGCTTTCAACTAGCGCTTTTCTCTCAGAAAACAATCCCACTGTCAATATTCTAACGGTGAAGGTGACAATAACAACACCCAGGTTACGCTAGAGAATAGGACACAGGTGTGATCGCGAGCGGTTGCGCGTAATTTGCTTCCCTTGTCCCTGTAACATGCAACCACGTCTGATCTCACGGGTTAATGGCACTAGAAGATATACCGTCTATTACGGAGGGACCTCGGGGGCAGCTGAATACATGATCAGGAATATTTATACCTCTTTCTAACCTCTCAGTCCCATCTGCACAGAGATTTTTCTTCCTTTTCATAAATCACTGGGTTGAGGCAATTGCACACAGGCACACTGGAATGGGATTTTACTGCTGGGAGGGGGATTGTATTGGGGGATGGAGCAGAAATGAGAGCGCTCGTTTGTTTCTCAAAAAGGAGCGTGTTAAGATGCGAGGAAATTTAGGTTTTAGACTTGACACATTTAGAAAAAAAACATCCCAGATTTGCAGCGCTCGCCTGTGTAATTTCACAGCAAACAGAACGTGCAGATTTGGTTTACAGAGCAACAGACTACATGTTTAAAGACAGTAATTTATGCCTCCAGTGTTAATGCCTCCTTCAGTGATTTGGGTAGCGTGCTGTGAGCTTCTAGAGCTCCTTCCTACTTGTATGTAAAGAGTCATTTGTCAGAGTCGTTTAGATGAGATTTGTGGGCAATTTTCCCTTCTGTTTCGGTGATGAACTCTGATGGCGTGCTGTGATGTCAGGCATTTATACATGTCTGCGTCACAATCAATAAAGTCATTAGGATTCCCTGACCGGGCTTTCCTACCTTCCTCTCCACAACTCTTCTTTGTTCCTTTGTAACTATACGAATGCAATTCCAGACCCTCAAATCTAGCAGATTAACACCAGTCAGCATGAAACCTGAAAAACTGAAAAAGAAGCCAAGTATCACAAGCAAGTATCTTATTAGGTCAATGACAAATAAGCAAACGATCGTCTGCTTTTGACCTACTAAACCTATTTACCTATGCTTTTGACTTAATAACTACATAAATGCCAAGCTTTGTAACCGCATAACTGTTATTAATTTTAATTATGAATTATTATTAGGCCCTATTAATTCAATTTTTTGTATGTACATTACATATTTTATATATAAACTTGTACATTTTTATTTCTAACTTTTAATGAGACATTTGTTACAATTTCAGGACGCTGACATTTTTCACAGTGTACCACAGAAATATTATCATAATGAATTTTAATCACAGAATTGAAGATGTATTCATTATAGAAGACGCATTTTTATTTGTGAATTTACTTAGTTATTCATTCATCTAATTTTATGTTTGTGTATTATTATTATTTATTTATTTATTTTAACAAATATCATGAATGTGTTTTTTGGTGTATCATTTTACCAATATACTGTCTTTATTCTTAAGAAACACACATAATGAATAATGAATTTTATTCACAAAATTGAAGACATATTCATTATAGAAGAGGTGCATTTTTTATTTGTGAATTTATTTATTTAGGTTTTCATTCATTTATTTTATTATTATTATTATTATTATTATTAATTTTTATTTAGAAATACCACAAATATGATTTTTTTTTTTTTTTTTTTGGTGTATCATTTGACCACTTTACTCTTTTATTATTTTCAAGAAACACTAAAATATTTTACCAGAAAACTTCAGAATTTTTTTTAATTTTAGGACGTTGAAATTTTCCACCGTTTACCACAGAAATATTATCATAATGACATTTGAACACAAAATTAAAGACATATTCATTATAGAAGAGATGCATTTTTTATTTGTGAATTTATTTATGTAGTTAATCATTCATTTATTTTTATGTTTATGTATTTAATGATTTATTATTATTATTATTATTATTTATTATTTTTTTTTTTTACAAATATCATAAATATGATTTTTTGGTGTATTATCTGACCATTTTATTCTTTTTTTATTGTCAAGAAACACTAAAATGTTTTACCATAAAATTGAAATGAATATTATGAATATGATATTTTGGCATATAATTTAACCAGTTTACTCTTTTTTATTCTCAAGATACACTAAGCTTTTTTACCAGATAACTTCAGAATTTTTATTTTAACATTGTAATGAGGCAATTTTCTTCATTAGAATTACAGGATATTAAAATTTTTCACATTATAACCCAGATATAATATCATAATAAATTTGTAATTCTGAAACTGAAGACATTCATTATGGAAGAGTTGCATTTTTTATTTATTCATTTTTATACATATCAAAAACTGTTTTAATCACTTTCACATTATATATATGTATAATAGCATAATAAAACTGCAATTCTGAAATTGAAGACATATTCATTATAGAAGATGTGCATTTTTATTTTGATATCAAAAACCGTGTTTTTTAAAAATTAAAATATAAAAAACATCAGGTAACTGACTGCCAAATTACTTTTAAGAATTAAAATCTGCTTTTTGAATGAGAATATAGAAGAAGAGTGAGTTTTATTTTTCTCTAAAGACTTGTAAAATGATTTTATGTTTCCTGTCCTGTGGCATGTGAGCTGTTCAAAAATTCTGAATGGCATTCTAGATCCCGTTCCGTTACTTCCCATCCATTTTTATGTTAATGACATTTCTGTGGCATTTAACAGACGGACAGAGCTGACCTTTCAGTGCCTGATGACTCCAGGTGTCAGATGATGGCTCTGCTCTAACATTTAACAAATCTTCCTATGCTGCCTATTGGCAGCAGAAACAACATAGTATATGGAACACAGCCCAAAAAAATCAACCGTCCTCATCCAACCCCAAGCCCAATGGCCTCTAGTTAGTTAGCTCACCCTTTAGCTGTATCTCAAGCAGAGGCGGAAAGTGAAAAGACTGCAATAATTACCAAGTAGCCTGTGGCTTCTGTAACTCGAATGGAGAATTTTAATAGAAAAATTCAACTTTTCTCAAACTAAACTATGTTTACTTCAATGTTTTGGGTTTGCGGTAACACGCACTGACCTCAAAAGAACCAAACTAAGCATTTGTGTCACTGTGCCCAAGCTGTCAGTTACTGTTAGTCATTTTTTCAGTGCTTTTCTGCTTTGAATTTCTAGTTAAACTTCAGAGGCGATTGCACTGTTCGTTTGGTGATTTAAGGACGCAGCAGTAACTCGACAAGTCCAGCTGTTTTATTATAATTAATCCTGACGCTGTTAAGAAATTAAACATGTTTATATCTTTAGAATCGCAAAGACATGTCTCCTGGTACTACTTTGTATTTATATTACGTTCTGATGACATAACGCATGCATCTGTAATGTACTTCAAAGTTAAAACAGATGCATCATAATGTGATTTAGATTCTCATAGTGCTGTAGGTTTATAAAACCCTTTGTTGCAAACTATTTATAATGCACCTCACATTGGAGGGAATGCAATGTGATTCTGTATAGATTTCCTGCTGCTGTCTTGCATCTGGGTTTTAGTGCACGGCAACATTTCTTGATGCATTATACAGATACATTTCCAATGTAAATTAAATAACAAAGCTGGAATTATTTAAATGCCACACGGTTTCAAAAGCTTCATGCCGGTTTCGTCATTTTTAGGGCAGAACTTCATTAAATCACGGTGTTATTTCCACCGGAAGATAAACATCTCGCAAGACTCGTACGCCAGAAAAAGATCCATGTTGCTTCTAGAACGTGGAGTCGACTCATGAGATCTAACCCACTTTTTCCTCCACTTGAGAGAGATGCTGATGTGAACTGGATTAAAATCATTAAGATGGAATCAAAATCATTTGTGGTGCTTGAATCAATTGTGCCTTTCTTGTAAGACTGAAAAAGATGGATTTGTATTCCTTTTTGAAAAGGATTATGCCTTACAGTCAATTTAAAGGAATTTGGGTTTTTATAGGCTGAACAATGACTACACATAATCTGTCATATTCTAATTGTCTCATTCTTCATGCCCCTAAAACACCAAATCCAAAAGCCTCCTTTATAGTTTCTGAAGTATCCTGTGGTGTGACATGCTGTAAGTCACTAAACTGTTCTTAAAAATAATTAATATATATGCAGTGTTATGACCTTATACTAATTGAGGTTACATTAAATAATTGGTCACACCACAGGACCATTTAAAATGAAGCAGTGAAGGCACAAAGGTGATTAAATGCTGTTAATTTGTGTCGTGACATACAGTTGAGGTCAAAAGTTTACATACATCTTGCAAAATCTGCAGTGTTAATTATTTTACCAAAATAAGAGGGATCATACAAAATGCATGTTATTTTTTATTTAGTACTGACCTGAATAAGATACTTCACATAAAAGACGCCTACATGTAGTCCACAAGAGAAAATAATTTTTTGGTTTTTCTGAATTTTTGTGTATTTGAACCCTTTCCAACAATGACTGTATGATTTTGAGATCCATCTTTTCACACTGAGGACAACTGAGGGACTCATATGCAACTATGAGATTCAAACACTGACTGATGCTTCAGAAGGAAACACAATGCATTAAGAGCCAGGGGGTGATAACTTTTGAACATAATAGAGATGTGTACATTTTTCATGTTTTGCCTAAATATCATATTTTTTTCATTTAGTACTGGAATTTCACTAGGTGTATATCACTCCATTCTTTCAGACGAATGCAATTGGAGTCTAGTAAAGTCTAATAAAATGCATCCATTCATAATAAAAAAGTGCCTCACATGGCTCCTGGGGGTCTCCTGTAGCAAATTGATGCGTTTTTGTAAGAAAAATATCCATATTTGAAACGTAAGATTCACTATTAATCTAGCTTGTGTTAACTGCTTTGACAAGGGGCGTGGCAGTACTGAAAAACCGTCATAGCACATTTCCTTTTTTCGGAAGGCTGAACTAATTGAGCTATTTGTGCCAGGCTGGGAGAAATATACTGTAATAATGCGTTTTTCGAACCACCACAAGCATGAAAGCATGTTCTAGTACACCCCCAAAACAAAATCAAGACTTTAAAAAAAGAGCATAATAGGGCCCCTTTAAATTTACCCTGATCTTCCAATTCAACAAGTTTTCACCCCTCGGCTCTTAATGCATATTTTTTCCTTCTGGAGCATCAGTGAGTGTTTGAACCTTCTGTAATAGTTGCATATGAGTCCCCCAGTTGTCCTCAGTGTGAAAAAAATCATACAGTTGCTGTTGGAAAGGGTTCAAACACACAAGAATTCTGAAAAACCAAAGACTTTGTGGGATCTGAAGGATTTTTCTGAAGAACAGCAGGCAGTTTAAGTTTTCAGAACTAGGGACTCATGAACAACTATCACTAAACAAAAAACACAGCTGTGGATCATTCAGGTAACAACGCAGTAGTAAGAATCAAGTGTATGTAAACTTTTAAACGGGGTGATTTTTATTAGTTCAACCGTTATTTTCTCGTGTGTGCTATATGCAAACGTATTTTATGTGAAATATCTTATTCAGGTCAGCACTAAGTAAAAAAATAACATGCTTTTGTGTTCTGTATTCTCACTCTTATTTGGGTAAAATAATTAACATTTTGCAGATTCTTCAATGTGTATGTAAATTTTTGACCTCAACTGTATATTGTTAATGTGAAATTACTCATTGTGATATAAGATTTTGGATATATCACTCATCCCTATTTATAAATGTTGAAAACAGTTGCTGCTTCATATTTTTGTGGAAACAGTGAAATATTTGTTTTCAGGATTCTCAACACATTATAAATGTTAATGAAAACCATTCACAAGTGGTCACAGGAGACTCATTTGAGCTGTTTATAAATTCTAGTGTGCCTTGGCTGCTAAACACTTCTGACTGGATCACACAAGATTAACGTTCATACCAGGTGTAAACAGGCCCTTTACACAAAGTCACGGTGGTGTTTCTACTCCATATGACTCTTTATTTTATCTTTTTCTCTCACACACACTGTCGTCAAACTGACACTACAGGCTTTTCTCTGTTCTGTATGAGGGAACACAGGACTCTGTTGTGCTCCGCTCGGTTTGGGCTGGGTTTTTTTCCTGTTGCATTCAAACTTGTGGGTGTTTTCAAGAATTTAAACAATCTTCCCTGTTTTTAATTATATATTCAAATATTTGCATGCACGCCTAAATAAGCAGAATAAGCCAGACTAAGCGTGCATTTGGAATCTGTGAGAATAGTTTGGTCTTAGGCTATAATATTCAGTATTCAAATTGCCAGTCAATTTTGTCCTGTGCAGTTTCAATTTTCACTTCTGCCATTTTCTACTTCCCATAATGCAAGAAAGTATTACTGTAGTTCCTCCTGTCTGTTAGACTTTTATGCTTATAATGGCTATATCCAAAATCACATGCTTCCCTAATATCAAGTAGGTGAAAAACGGTACGTGGAAGGAGTTTGAATAAATGATTCATTAAAAAGTAGGTGAAACGTAACCAGATGACCAACTAATTCCAGCGAAATTCACATCTGATTAACATTTTACCATCCCATGAGGCCATGGGAGAGGATTTGTGAATGGCAGTGAAGCAACACAACTGGAGCCTTAAATCACATGACAATGACAACATAGCAAATGTAGTACATCCGAATTTCATTCTTACTAACACATTCATACTAAATAGAACATACTTTTTATTGGTGGCAACTGCCACTTTTAACTACTGCTCAATATTGAGCATAATTTTACCTATTTATTTTTACAGTTAAGTCATCTCTAGATTTTTTTAGTAGCTGATGTTGTTGTTCTTGGTTATGAAAGCTTGTAAAATGGCGATGGGAAAACCCATGGGGAAAACAAAGCTTGGAGCTGATGAACTTCCTCAATTACAGTGTGTTTGCAAGAGGGCGTTCAATAGTGACGCTCTGGTTGTGTCTAGTCAAATTAAGTCTTTTAATTCCTATCCTGAGCTTGCAGTGCTCTGCTAAATTACATGTTATAAAATGAATGGTTATGATCTTAGATACTGATTGGTCAGTCCAGTCGTGGTGAAATAAACAACACAAAAATGTCTATGACGCAAAACAACAGCTTTTTACAGAAGCTACTTTTAGGGGTTTGTTCAGATCCCTAACCATACGTCTGAGCAATAATACTAAAAATGGTTAATACAGTTGAGGTCAAAAGTGTGCATCCCCCTTTCAGAATAATTTAAAATGTTGATTATTTTACCCAAATGAGAGGGATCATACAAAATGCATGTTATTGTTTATTTAGTACTGACCTGAATAAGATATTTCACATAAAAGACGTTTACTTATTATACTTAAAAGACGTAACTCCATTCTGTTCAAAAGTTTTCACCCCCTGGGTCTTAATGCATGGTTTTTCCTTCTGGAGCATCAGTGAGCGTTTGAACCTTCTGTAATAGTTGCATATGAGTCCCTCTCTTGTCCTCAGTGTGAAAAGATAGATCTCAAAATCATACAGTCATTGTTGGAAAGGGTTCAAATACACAAAAATGCTGGACAATTAAAGAATTTGTGGGACCTGAAGGATTTTTTCTGAAGAACAGCAGACAGTTTAACTGTTCAAGACTTACAAGGGACTCATGAACAACTATCACTGAACAACAAAACACAGCTGTGGATCATTCAGGTAACAACACAGTATTAAGAATCAAGTGTATGTAAACTTTTGAATGGGGTCATTTTTATAAATTTTACTATTACTTTCTCTTGTGGACTATATATAAATATATTTCATGTGAAATATCTTATTCAGGTCAGTAATAAATAAACAGTAACATGCATTTTGTATGATTCCTCTTATATTTGGTAAAATAATTAACATTGTTAGTGATTCTGAAAGGGGGAAGCGAACTATTGACCTCAACTGATACAGCTACGTCAACGGAATGTTCTTATTAATAGCTTTTTAAAGGGAAAGTTCACCCAGAAATGAAACTTCTGTCATTTCTGTCAATTACTTGTAAGACCTTCGTTCTTCTTCGAAACGCAAATTAAGATAGTTTTGATGAAATCCAAGAGCTTTCTGACTCTGCGTAGACAGCAACATAACTGAAACACTCAGCGGCCAGTAAGGTATTAAGAACATTGTCTTACAGGTTTGGAACGACATGAGTGTCAGTAATTAATGATAGAATTTTCATCTTTATGTGAACTATCCCTTTAATATTTGTTGGTGTGTATGATAATATAGTTATAGTTAGCATTCTTGATGAGAGTCTTGGTGATGAGAATAGGTCTTTAAGCTGTCGTCATTTAAACTGTTTGCTCCCACAGGCCTAAAGATGCCATGCGTGCGGTGAAAAAGAGACTCAACGGCAACAAGAACTTCCGTGAAGTGATGCTGGCTTTAACCGTGAGTGACAGTGTGCTGAACAATCCCTCAGTTTAACATAAACCCTTGTGTTCATACTGTTATAAATGAAGGTTGAGGAGTAAAATCTGATGTTTAGTCTGGTGCTTTGCACTATTAATAGTTAATAACGACTGAGTGCTTTGTAAGCTCCTACTTTAGGCCTGCCAGAGGCTATTTTGGTATAAGGTATTTTTAGCGGTTTGAATGCATTATGCTCCTGTTAGTTGGAAGTGCTGTATTGTTGTGGTTATTTGGTTTCCACTAATCTATGGTTGCATAATTGTCTTTTCTAGGTGCTGGAGACTTGCGTGAAAAACTGCGGCCACCGTTTTCACGTCCACGTCGCCAACAGAGACTTCATCGAAGGTGTCTTGGTGAAGATCATCACTCCGAAGAACAACCCTCCTGCTATAGTACAGGACAAAGTGCTGTCACTGATTCAGGTGAAATGAGTGAGGCGAATGGCCAAACCCTAATTACATACTTCCTCCTGAACTCTTTCTTTGTTTCTGCAATAATGACTTTAAAATTTCCTGATAATTTACTCACCCCCATGTCATCCAAGGTGTTCATGTCTTTCTTTCCTTAGTCAAAAAGAAATTAAGTTTTTTGAGGAAACCATTCCAGGACTTTTCTCCATATAGTGGACTTCAATGGAGATCATTTGGTTGAAGGTTTAAATTGCAGTTTCAGCTTTTAAGTTCTCTACACGATCCCAGCTGAGAAAAAAGTGGCTTATCTAGCGAAAGATCAGTCATTTTCTAAAAAAATACTAATTTATATACTTTTTAACCACAAATGCTTACATTTCTTTGTGATTGAAGAAAGAAAGACATCTTGGAGCACGTGTGGGGGAGAGTAAATTATCAGGAAATTTTCATTGTGGGAATGAACTGAGAATGAAACCACCACTGATGGCTGCTCCTGCATTCTGTTTATTTCCATTCAGAATAGTTCAGGCAGTGCGCTTTCACTGGGGCTGGAACTAGGACGATGTACTGGGTCTGTGAGGCAGCTTGCAGTTGCATTAATTTTAGTTGACTGAAAGCCATTACAGAATCAAATTGACTCAGTTTAGAGTAGACCGCTGACTGTTTCCTTTATGGTATATAGGGCATAACTGCATTTAGTTATCTCTTACATTTTCTCAAATCAAATGGTTTCATGTTTTTTTTTTTTTAGCGTCTAAAATTTCACACTGAATTTTTATTTTATTTTATTTTTTCCTAAGTTGTCACATAACATGACTTTTTGGAGAACTTTTTTTTTTTTTTAATATGAATAAGCATTAAAATATTTTTGCTAAAATTTTGTTTTCAAATGAGTACTATATGACTATATAATAACAATAAAATAAACAATGAATAAGATAACAAATGCAAATTTTATTTTAATTTTTTTTATTTTTTATTCTCATTCTTTTTTTTTTTTTGGTCAACTACATTTTCGGGCCATCTGAGAATAAATTAACCAAATGTGATCTTTATAATTACCACTATTAGACAACAAGTGTACCCCTAAGATCAAGAACATCTTTTCTGCCAAATTTGGAAAATGTAACCATTTTCTAACCTAGTGTTTCTCAACTAGGGCCCAATAGGGGGCCTCAGCAAACTACCAAGGAGACCTTAAGATGACTAAAGACAAAACAAGCTAAAACAAAAAAAAAAAATCAGTGTATTTCTTATATTAATTTATACCTTATGAGAATCAAGATTCCCACAGTCTTGAAAAAACTGGATATATGAAGAAACCTAATATTACATTTCTAGACTTGGAAAAGTCATGTAGATTAATAAAAATATTATAACTCCATGAAATTTTTTGTTATGCATATACGTTTTTCTAGTTATACTATGCTCACTTTATTGGGTAAAAAAAATTGGAGTAAAGGGTGTTTTTAAAATCCTCACCCAAAAAGTCACATAAAACTGCAAAAGCCATGGTGCCTTTAAATATTGTTCTGAGCAATGAGGGGCCCAGAAATCAAAAAGGTTGAGAACACCTGCTCTAACTTAATCCATCTGCTTGTACCCCAATGATTTCCACTTGTGTTTACTGTAAATTTATCAAAAATGGCCATTAGCAACAGTGGTTAGCAAAATTCAGTCTGCACATGCATGGAGTTGTGGGTTCCTCTTACCTGCTAAAGAACCATGTGTTGCTAATGGTTGAAAATGGTCTGACTTCTACCTGATATTACCCTGCTAAGTGTAAATGTGACCCTGGACCACAAAACCAGTCTTCGGTAGCATGGGTATATTTGTAGCAATAGCCAAAAATACGTTGTATGGGTCAAAATGATCTTTTTTTTAATGCCAAAAATCATTAGGATATTAAGTACAGATCATGTTCCATGCCAATATTTTGTAAATTTCCTACTGTAAATATATCAAAACCTAATTTTTTGATTAGTAAGATGGAAAAAGCAATGGAAAGCTTATTTTTTCAGCTTTCAGTTGATGTATTAATCTCAATTTCAAAAAATGTACCCTTATGACTGGTTTGTGGTCCAAGGTCACAAATTTAGAGCCACGTCCTGTGGGACGGATCGGTTGACTTTCTCTGTACATTAATCGATCATCTACCTGCATTTGTGTTTTGGCCCAGGCTTGGGCAGATGCGTTCAGGAGTAGCCCAGACCTCACTGGAGTCGTGCACATTTACGAGGAGCTGAAGAGGAAAGGAATTGAGTTTCCCATGGCAGATCTGGACGCTTTATCACCCATCCACACACCACAGCGGGTGAGGAACGCACTTGCGCTTACAGGGTTTAGCAGTGGGTTCTTGCATATCAGTTTTTATTTATTGTTTGCATCTTCTCTTGTGTGATTCTAGGGAGTCCCAGAAGTAGATCCAGGCACACACAAGTACAAAGCGCCCACGCAGGCCAACACGGCATCTCAGACGGCTCCTAAACCTGCAGCTGCTGCAACAGCTGACTTCAACCCCACTCAGATCCCAACTGTAGCAGGACCCATCACAGCAAACCCAGAGCAGGTCACACTTACCTCAGAGTAGACTTTGCTACATTCAAAGCTAAGATGAAATGTGTTGAAAACCTGTTTCAAAACCAATTAGGCTTTACTGCTAAGAACAGTTAATTGTGAATAATCCTATAGAAATAAACTCCATCTTTGTTGTTCAGCAAGGATGCGTTGAATTGATCAAAAGTGACAGTAAAGACTGTTTTAAAAAATCAGTTTGAAATAAATGCTGTATTTTTGAACTTTCTATTTATTAAAAAATAAAAAAATAAAAAAATATATAAAAATAATATATATTAAGCAGCACATCTTTTTTCAGCACTGAAAATTATAAATGTTTCTTGAGCAGCAAATCAGCATATTGTAATGATTTCTGAAGGACCTTGTGACACTGAACACTGGAATAATGATGCTAAAAATTCAGCTTTGCATCACAGGAATAAATTACATTTTAAAATATATTCACATAGAAAGCAGTTATTTAAATTGTAATAATATTTCACTTTTTTACTGTATTTTTGATCACATAAATATAGCCTTGGTAAGCATAAGAGTCTCAAAAACGTCTAAAATAATAATAAAAAGAGCAGTAGCGTACATTGCATTTTTACTTAATTCATAGCTAAAACATATACACTACCATTCAAAAGTTCAGTAAGATTTTTAAATGTTTTTTAAAGAAGTAATTTTTGCTCATCAAGGCTGTGTTTATATTATTAAAAATACAGAAGAAACTGTAATATTGTGAAAAATTATTGCAATTTAAAATAGTTGTTTTCTATTTCAATATGCTTCGAAATAGAATTTATTCCTGTGATGCGAAGCTGAATTTTTAGCAACATTATTCACATGATCCTTCAGAAATGATTCTGATATCCTGATTTATTATCAGTGTTGGAAACAGTTGTGCTGCTTAATATTTAGTTGGAACCTGTGATAGGTTTTTCAGGATGTTAAAAAGAACAGCATTTATTTAAAATAGAAATCTTTTGTAACAATATACACTACCGTTCAAAGTTTGGAGTCAGTCAGTTCTTTCTTTCTTTCTTTGAAAGAAATTTATACTTTTATTCAGCAAGGATGTGTTATAGGACAGACATGTTGTTAGAAAAGATTTCTATTTTGAATAAACGTTCTTTTTAACATTTTATTCATTAAAAAATTCTGAAAAAAGTATCACAGGTTCCAAAAAATGATTAAGCAGCACAACTGCATCCAACATTGATAATAAATCGACATTCGAATGATTTCTGAAGGATCATGTGACACTCAAGACTGCTGAAAATTCAGCGTTGCCTCACAGAAATAAATACTATTTTAAAGTATATTAAAGTTTTTTAAAATTGCAATAATATTTCATAATATTACAGCTTTTTGTGTATTTTTGATGAAATAAATTCTTTAAAAAACATTAAAAATCTTGATCCCAAACATTTGACTGGCAGTGTAATTTATTGTGATATTGGCTAAAATGACCACTGTCGACACTATATTTTTCCAATTCGTATCTACAGTTATGTGCTTTCTAAAAAGGATCCCTGTGTTCATTTGTGGTTTTGTGTTTTGTTTGTGTGTACAGATCGCAAGGCTGAGAAGTGAGCTGGACGTCGTGCGTGGGAATATTAAAGTGATGTCGGAGATGCTGACGGAGATGGTGCCGGGCCAAGAAGACGCCTCTGATCTCGAACTACTCCAGGTCTGAGTGTTTCCCACCACACTCAAATCCTTTGTACAGAGAATATGCGTATAAATGATGCAATATATTTACATAAAGCAGTTAAACATAAATACAATGGACCTGTGGCCTAGCATTTACGCGGACACATTGAGCTGTGGTGCTCATATTGACTGTGTGGGTTCTAATCCAGCATGCAACATCCCAATCTCCTTTTTTCACACCAGAATTTCCAATCTTCCTAATACTCACCACTGCAATAAAAGTGTCAAATGGACGTAATAGAAAATCCAGATGTTTTAAATCTAAACATCACCACAAGAGGGTGTAGCAGTACAATATTTCAAAACAGCACCTGTTTATGAATCTGTGCATTTATATAGGTTTGTATGTGTTCTCATTTAGAAAGCTATTCCATAATTTAAGACTGAAATGCATTTCATATAAGAAAAACATTAAAGCTAAAACGCATCTTGTATGTCAGGAGCTGAACAGGACATGTCGAGCCATGCAGCACAGAGTAGTGGAGCTCATCTCTCGTGTTTCTAACGAAGAGGTCACTGAAGAGCTGCTACACGTCAACGATGATTTAAACAACATCTTCCTGCGCTTCGAGAGGTGAGAAGAGGTGTCCGTCACCAAAAGTTTCCCTAGTCAGTCTTGATCTGACAGCTCTCAGAGGAAGCTCTGACTTAACGTCTCCGCAGTCTGTTCAGGCTTTCCTTTGATTTCACTTCCTTCGCTTGGGAGCAGGGTCTGAAAACACATTAACATTTCTTTCATCTCCGTCTTGACGAGTGTTTTTGATATTTCACCAGCGCTCTGTGTTCTAACAGGTATGAGAGATACAGAGTTGGCAGATCAGCACAAAACAACGGGGTGAGTTTGACACTGCAGTAGCTTTCGTAACACAAAATACTGTCTTATGTTGTATCTGTATAAAAAGGGTCCATATTTTATTTGTTTGTCTTTTATTGTTTCTTATATGATACATGTATGCCCCGTGATAATATTTGTCTGTTAAGTGCATGCTCATGTTTGTTTCTTTTTATTTTGTTTTATTGTTTGCATGATGCTTAGCTGAGAGAGGCAAGTATGATGCATCTCTGTTGTGTAGATAGATGTGAGGGAAGTGGGGTGATAAACTATGGCTGAGTGTATTGCGTTGCCTATGATCTCTAGAGATTTCGACCCTAGAATTAAATCTATTATTTTTCGTTATTTCTCGTCTTCCTTGCTTGTCCTATCCTATACAGATGTTATATGTCTTGTTTCTCTAGCAATTTTTACAGCTTTGCCATAAAGAAGTCAGACTTTTTGTCTAAGGCTACGTTTACATGACAACGATGTAAAAATGAAAAACATTTTCAAAACAATTTGCGTTTATACATATGCCAGGCCAGTAGTTGGCGTGCTGTTTGTTCGAGCTTGCCTTTAAAACCAATTAGGCTTATTAGGTGTACTGCGCGTGTCTACATACCTAGAACGTATTACGCACTTGCATGACGTCACCACTTTCAAAGATTCCTGTATTGGGTGTTTACACCGAAACGATAACGGTGACATTTTCAAAAACTTGCACTTTAAAACCCGTATTCAAAATTATGCGTTTTCAGTCCCCAAAATGCCATTGTTGTGTAACAGAACAGGCTAAACACACAAAAAGTTTACAGTTTTTGGCTGAAAACGTCATGTAAACGGCCCCTAAGACATCTGCAATCTTCACCTGTGTATGTGAATTTACAGGTTAAACTTTTTTAAAACAATTTTTTAATACAATTTCAGGAAATGTATATAGATATATAGATTTAAATAGATAGATGTTTATAAATGAAATATTGTATGTATTACACTTACATACATACATAAATACATCATTTTATATATGTGTTAATTACACAACTTATATCAGTTATTAAAGTTAATTAATTAATTAATAAATGTAATTAATTTAAAATTATGGTAAATCAGGAAATTGTAGTTTTTTTAACTTAAATTCAATCATTTTATTATTGCTATAGTGCATTGATAAAATAATGTATATAATATATATTAAAATTTACTAATATAGGAAATGTAAAAAAAAATGCATTTCAGCTTTCACTTTGTTTTATACATATATATATGTGTGTGTGTGTTTTGTGTGTGTATATATCTTGAATATAGTATCATATTAATTAAAGTTAAATGTAATTAATAATAAATGCAATTAATTTAAAAGTATGGTAAATCAGAAAAATATTTTTTTTACTTAAATTCGTTAATTTTATTATTATAGTGCATTACTGAAATATATATTGTATAAAATAATTACAAATAGAGGAAATGTATATATCTGTGTGTGTGTGTGTGTGTGTGTATGTATATATATATTTTTTAAAGTATACTAGCACAGGATATATATAGTTTATTTATATAGTAAAATATATATTGGTAAACATGAGTAAAATAATATATATTATATAAAATATATTTTATATAAATATGTGAATAAATACAAATACAGGATAGCATATTTATAATATATATTATAATATGCTAAATTTAATAGAGTATATTATTGTACTTGCATAATTTATTAAAGTTAATGAATTATGTTTATTAAAGTTACTTAATTAGAAAAATACTGTTTTCGTAATCTTTGATATATTATTATATATATTAATCTAAATTAAAACTCTGCTTAAAAAATGCTATTACATTCAAGGTTTATTTAATTGCTTTCGAATGAACTTTTTCTCTATTTTGAATTGAGCTGAATTAAATTATTACAATGCCTTTATTAAGCCACTGTGTAACAGGTGAAGTAACAGTGAGATTTTTTAGATTCTGATTGATAACGTGTGTTGTGAATGCACAGGTCCTGAATGAGGCTTCAGAGGAGGATAATCTAATAGATCTGGGTCCTGCTTCTCCAGCGGTGGTCACTCCTCGGGTCGGCACTACACCCACTCGTACACCCACATCCACCCTGCAGCCTCCTGCTCCTGCTGCTGCTGCTGCTGCTCCTCCCGCTGCCGCTGCCGCTGCCGCTGCTGCATCTCTCTCCACACAGCTGGCAGGACTTGGTGAGGGTCTCACATGCTCATCCTAATTAGGATGACAACATAGACTAAATACACCTAATAAACATAAAAAACACTTACTTCAAAAGCATATTTATAAACATGATTTTTTTTCTTGTATGGTGCTGTGAATGTACTGTTTTTTTTCTCTGTGCAACTTAAAAAACGTTCACTTTGCCCTGATTTACTCCCGGCAGATGTGGGTGCAGAGAGCGTCAGCGGCACTCTCAGCACTCTGACCGCTCACAACCCTCAGGACGACTTTGACATGTTCGCCCACACCAGGTCCAGCTCTCTGGCTGACCAGCGCAAAAAGTGAGTGCCACTACAGTTCAACCAGATAAAAAAAAAAGTCAACTCTAACCTATTTTCTCTGCTTGTTTTCCAGCGTTAAATACGAGGAACCTCAGGCTCTGGAGGGTCTGGCGTCTGCTTTAGACATCAGACAGCAAAATGCCACTGGGGTGAGTTTCCTACAGCATGTGGTTTCATAGTAATGACAGGTTTGGGATTTGTGTGGCGCTAATGGCTGACCAGACTCTCTGATCGCTCAGTTTATGCATGTTATTTCTTAGACCTCACTGTTTCACTGAAGATGGGGACTCGCGCTAGTTTTGACTGGCAAATTTAACACATTTCTAGTCTATGGACTTTGCATGTCAATCACAGTCACTTCAATGCTCCTGTTCTTGCTGACTCATTGGCACTATGAGGTCGTCAAGTCAAAACACAAAATTACATATCCACAATTAGCCTTTATACAATGCCCAGTTTGGACTGGATAAGAGCTGCCAGGTTTGCTTTGGATGAAAGAATATTAGTTGCTGCCTGCATAAGACCACATTGCTATATATATTTCTTACAAAATACCACTAGAATAACTGTTGCTAGAATTAAAATTAGCTGCAATTAAGCTTAATGCCAAAAAAGTCTCTATACTCAGAAAGGTACAAAACTGTCACTGGGGTGATACCATAAGGTAAAAGGTATATCCTTGTACCGTGTTTGCTGCTAAATGGCACATAATAGTACCTTTTGAAAAGGGCATCGTCCTAGTGTGATAGCTTTGTATCTTTTTTTTCTGAGTGTGTAACTTAGTTTAAGGGTCAATGGCAAATGAGAGTGTCCATGATAAAGGAAAATGTTTTTGTTGGTTTTACAAAACTTTTAAAATATGTGCAAGAACAGTTTAGATTAAATGATGCATAAAATGCATGTGGTATAATTACTTTTTCAAAACTTCATAAACTTAATATTAAAATAAAGCTTTAAATTATGTTTAAATGTATTTTAATATCATGAATTATTATTATTAAATAATTATTCATTTATAATTATTGTTGTGTTTTTGGGGAAGCAAACTGTATATCATTTTACAAACATAACAAACCTTGCCTTATGACAAAATCTAATTATCTGATTTCTGTCTTTGATATAATGTCCTTATTTAATTTTACTTAATTTTATTTTATTACTTTTTGGAGAACTTTTCCAAAGCATGGAAGCACTTTTGCTAAGATATTTGGTTTTCTAATAAATAGTATATAAGTATATAATAACAATAAAATAAATAATGAAAAAATAACAAATGCATAAGAATTAAACCGTATGCCAAAATACTTTTTAGTACTTTTTTTCACATTTTTCTCTCTCTATATATACATTGTCATGATTAACATTTTATTTTATTTTATTTTATTTTATTTATTTTTTCTTAAGTTGTCACATAACATTACTTTTTGGAGAACTTTTTTTTTTTTTAAATATTAATACGCATTAAAATACTTTTGCTAAAATATTTTGTTGAATAGTTTATGAGTATATAATAACAATAAAATAAGCAATGAATAAGATAACAAATGCATAATAATTAAACAGCATGTCCATTTTTTTTCCTTTTCCTTTTTTTTTTAGGTGACATGTGACCCAGACACATTTTTTTTTACGTTTTTTTTTTTTTTAAATCATTGTCATGTTTAATGTTTTATTTGATTTGATTTGATTTCCCAAGTTGTCACACAACATGATTTTTTGGAGAACTTGTTTTTTTTTTTTTTTTTTTATATATTAATAAGCACGGTAGCAATTTTGCTAAAATGTTTTTCTAATAAATAGTATACGAGTATATAATAACAATAAAATAAACAATGAAAAAAACAAAAACAAATGCATAATAATTAAACGGTGCCAAAATACTTTGTAAGTGTTTTTTTTTTCATTCCTTTTTTTTAGGTGAAATGTGAACCAGACACTTTTTTTTTTTTTAAATCATTGTCATGTTTAAAATTACTTTATTTTATTTTTTATTTTATTTTGCTTTATTTTATTTTATTTTTTTATATTAATAAGCACTGAAGCACTTTTGCTAAAATATTTAGTTTTCTAATAAATAGCATATAAGTATATAATAACGCTAAAATAAATAATGAAAAAATAGCAAATAATTATATATATAATAATTAATTAATTCAATCATTTTAAATAAATTAAATAATATTTAAAGCGTATGCCAAAACATTTTTTCCTTTTTTTTAGGTAAAATGTGAACCAGACACATTTAAAATAAGTTTAATTCTTTTAATTAGGCTTTTTTCATTATGAAATAAAGACAGTTGTATCACTTTGACAACTCACAAAAAAGAATTCAAAATAACAAATAAATAAATAAATAGATAAATACATAAAAATCCCTTTTCATTTTTAAACTGCATTTACACGTGATCATCATCAATGAAGTGGTGTGTTGAAGTTATTGTATGTGTCATTTTGCATTTATTTATGAAAAAAATGAATAGATCTAGTCATATCAAGTCAATGCCCCTTAAATATGATCTCTTATTTTATTAGTGGCAGCTAACAGAAACAGAAATGTTTTTGAATTAAATTAATATGAAGAATTGTTATGAAATCTTTAAGAGTGTTATTAGGAAATCATTACAGACTGATTGTATCTTTGGTACCCGATGTGCATGTGTTGAAACCAACCAAGGTTACACAACGGACGTGGTTTAGAGGTGCGATTCATAGCGATCAGCCCATGGGTCAAAGTTTACACCTTTTTTTTTCCTCCTCTTTGTTTGTTAGTCTTTCCACTCCATCTACCTTAGTTCATTGACTCAGAGTTACTTTCGCTTGCCTAAAATGACACCTGCTTCAGTTCTCCTGAAGATGGAGGTGTATTTGTTTGTGGTGGGTGCTTTGTTCTTCTTCTTCACATCTGTAAGGTGTTTTCTGTTGTTGATTCAGCCGAATGTAAAAGGTCCTAACGCTGAGCTGGAGCCCATAGACAGCTGGCTCATTACCCAAGGAATGGTGAGGATTTCACCAGAACCACTGTCCCATGTCCACCCGCGTCCGTCCAGTCAGCCCTGACCTCGATCTCCATCCCTTGCCTCCCACCACTAAATCACACCCACAGTAAAAGGGAGAGCCGCTCACTCAAAGCCAGCTGCGATGCTCCAGATTTCATATGCGTAGGAGCCGCTCGCATGTGTTAAGAGATCAGCCAAACATGACAAATCTGGCTTTATTTACTCGTCCTCGTGTCATTCCAAAGTTCTGTACTGTTATTTTTCCAAGAAAACCACTCTTATAATGAGTTCATAGCTGTCAAACTCCACACAAATATATATAGTGCTAGCGTCAGATTAAATAAGTAAAAACTACATTCATTTTCTCCATTGAGAAATTGATTTCTAATGATAACTTATAAACTTATAAACCCAAAAGTGAAAATGTAATCACCCTCTGGCCATCCAAGATGTAGGTGAGTTTGTTTCTTTGTCGGATTTGGAGACATTTAGCATTAAATCATTTGCTCACCGATGGATCCATTGCAGTGAATGGGTGCCGTCAGAATGAGAGTCCAAACAGCTGATGAGAACAATACGACAGGCCTCTACGCTTACTTTTCTCTTTATGAGCACTTGTGCTCTTAAAGCACAGTCAAAATTTTAGGAGCACCTTCTAATCAATAATCAAAAAAATCTGATCCAAAAATTAGCCTTTTCATTACGAGGTGGTATTTGACTCCTTAAAGTGAATTAAAGGGGAATTTTGTTTTTACCTTTGTAATGGCATTTTTCTGACGTTATTAAAAGTGTCATCTTCTTTGTCATTTTTTTTAAAAATGATATTTTTTACACTTTTTAAAATTTATAATTTAAACAACAGAATGAGAATGAGTTACTAATCAAGTGAAATCAGTATTAACAAAATTGATTTGTACTACAGAGGTGACACAGAACAACACAAAAGTGGCTTGTAGGTGTATTTTCATGTTTAATGAGGCTCAGAGGTGGCATGAGTGCAATTAAATTTATAAATTCATGTTGAGATTAATGTTTTAAATATAACATTTTGAATACAGAAATATGAAATGATTTAAATAACTGAACAGATATTTTAAAAATGAAAAACTGCCAGTAGGTGGCAGCAAGTCACTGATTTAATTACTGAGTCATTCATTCATTTGATTCGTTTGAACGGCTGATTCATTCAGGAATAAAGCAAGTGACTGTCTTTATGAATGGGAAATTGAATCATTGACTCACTAGATTCGTTAAAAAACGCACGTTCATTCATAAACGAAACAGCGCTGTGTTTGAATGGAGATGCGCAGCGGCTCAGTTGTGACTTGTTTCAGACTATACGAAAAAATAGAGCTAAATCAGGCAATAGTGTTATAGTCAGACAATGTAAGTCACTTAATATTAACTTCTTGTTTATTTAACTGTTGTTTTGAATAAATATCTCATTACAAACTCCCTTATAAATCATTAAAATCTGTCACTCATCTTAGTTCATCGCAATCTCACAAAGTTCCATTATGATCATCGAAGCTCTCTACACTGCACAATCAATCTCTTATTTACACTCTCTCTACACTTTGTTTATGAAAGGATTGGTGAGATATGTTTGTGATACATTACTCAATGTTGCAGAAACATGTAGAAACTTTTAAAGCTCCTCTCAGCGCAAACACAAATATGCTGATCGGGTCAGTTGCACATGGTGCTCCTAAATATTTTTTCATAGTCGCATGCAGTAGTTTTTAGTCACACTGTAGAGCCCTGTATGATAATTCACAAGTAATCCATCTAACTTCAGTCCATCAGTTAATGTCTTGTGAATGGAAAAACTGCATGTTTGTATTGAAACAAATCTGTCATCAATACTTTTTAAACTTTCTCTTAACGTTCTCTATCTGGAATATTGCTTTCTCCAGTGAAAAAGTCATCTCGTCTGAATCAGGAGAGAAATATGCACAGATCAAGCACCGTTTACAAGCAAAAGCAGTCCAAAAATATATATGTCAGGGGACTTTTCACTGGAGGAATTGTTTGGATTATGGATTATGGACTTGTATTTTGTCTAGAAGCAACAGTTTAAGTTAAAATGCTTTAATGATGGATTTGTTTATTACAAACATGCAACTTTTCTGTTTACAAGATGGACTGAAACTGATGTACTGGAGTGGATTTTTGGATTATTGTGATGTTTTTATCAGCTGTTTGGACACTCAGTCTGACCTATTCAGATACCTATTCACTGCAGAGGATTCAATGGTGAGCAAGTAATGCTAAATTTCTCTAAATACGTTGAGATTTTAACTTGGATTGTAGGGAAAGAGCAGCCTCTTTTTTTTCTCAACATCTCTAATAACTCTTAAAGGAGAAGTTCACTTCCAGAACAAAAATTTACAGATAATGTACTCACCCCCTTGTCATGCAAGTTGTTCATGACTTTCTTTCTTCAGTTGTAAAGAAATTATGTTTCTTGAGGAAAACATTTTAGGATTTTCCCCATATAGTGGACTTCTATGGGGCCCCCGAGTTTGAACTTCTGAAATGCAGTTTAAAGGATAAGTCCACTTCCAGAACAACAATTTAAAAAATAATTTACTTAGCCCCTTGTCATCAAAGATGTTCATGTCTTTCTGTCTTCAGTCATAAAGAAATTAAAGTTTTTGAGGAAAACATTTCAGCATTTTTCTCCATATAATGGACTTGATTGGTGCCCTGATTTTGAACTTCCAAAATGCAGTTTAAATGCAGCTTCAGATAGCTCTAAACGATCCCAGCTGAGGAAGAAGTGTCTTGTCTAGCAAAGCCATCTGCCATTTTTTCAGAAAAATAAAAATTTGTATACTTTTTAAGCACAAAAGCTTGTGTAGCACAGGCTCTCGGATGTGCGTCCATGATGCTACGAATTAGTAATGGGTCGTTCTTGAACGATTCTTTCATTTTGAACAAATCTTTAATGTGACTCAGGAGTGATTCGTTCAGTCGCGCATGCGCAACATCCTATTAGGTTCTGTACTGGAGATACAGTGGGTACGGAAAGTATTCAGACACCCTTAAATTTTTCACTCTTTGTTATATTGCAGATTTGCTAAAATCATTTAAGTTCTTTTTTTTCCTCATTAATGTACACACAGCACCCCATATTGACAGAAAAACACAGAATTGTTGACAATTTTTGCAGATTTTTTAAAAAAGAAAAACTGAAATATCACATGGTCCTAAGTATTCAGACCCTTTGCTCAGTATTTAGTAGAAGCACCCTTTTGATCTAATACAGCCATGAGTCTTTTTGGGAAAGATGCAACAAGTTTTTCACACCTGGATTTGGGGATCCTCTGCCATTCCTCCTTGCAGATATTCTCCAGTTCTGTCAGATTGGATGGTAAACGTTGGTGGACAGCCATTTTTAGGTCTCTCCAGAGATGCTCAATTGGGTTTAAGTCAGGGCTCTGGCTGGGCCATTCAAGAACAGT
>JAHKKF010534936.1:0-22504 GCA_019740295.1 Labeo calbasu
TTTATTAATTTATTATAAATATATTTATAGTTTTTTTTTTTTTTTTTTCATTTTATATTTTTCGTTTTCATTTTTAGTCTAGATTTGTATTTTTATTATATATTTTTATTTTTTATTTTAGTTATTTGTTGTAGTTATTTTAGCATACCAGGTAACTAAATAAAATGTTGCTCTGGCAAAGAGTTCAAATTAAAAAAAGCTATATAGAAGTTTATCTTTCTTTTTATTTCAGCCAATGTTTAAGTGATTAAAACATTTCTGTGCTGTTAGTTTTAGTGAACTGTTTCATATAAAATACTTTGGATGCCGTGATATTGAACATAAAAGTCATATCAGAAAGCAACTGTAAAGTTTGAAACAGTTATTTGATTTAAATTATTTGGATAAAATATTTCAATGGGTTGTTTGTATAGACGCATGAAAGAGCTTAATATTTCCTTCCTCAGATTGTGATCTTCAAACACGAAACCGACATTTCATCTTAACTCACACTTTAGCACATATACGCCCTTTTATCAGCAGCAACATTTTGTTCCCCCATATACAATCTATAATTCTGATGTAGCCGTAACCTCCGTCTGAAATGTTCCAGAATGCATTACATGCAAACAAGGGTGGGGTGATGCTGTTCCTCCGTATTACTAAACATCCGGTTCGATAATATCATCAAAGTTCAGTGCCTATTTAATTCGAGTTAACTCTGACTTTAGATTTTGCAAAACAGCCACCTGGGAGTGTTTTGAGGCCTAATCCTGGCTCTGCCGTCCCTCACTGGGCCTGTGTCATCTCTATCCACTTTCTCCTCCTCTGTCTGCACTTTACATAACAATCCCCACCCAAGTCCATGGGCCAGCACAATGCCCGCAACAGTGGTTTGATGTCTTTTAAAAGCTTTGACTGGCCCCGGAGGCCTCCTGTGTGTCCTTTCCTAGGCTTTGTGACCAGGAGAGATGGACAGCACAGTTGTGACCTATAGCTCCTGGTCTGCAAGAGTGTGTTTGAAGGCAGGGGGTTGATTGTTCTAGATTTGAGTTGGCTGTGCTTGTACTGATGGTGTGTGATGCTCTGAGTGGGTGGCGAAGCATCAGGGAGATTAGAATAGGAATCAAAGCAAAATGCAGAGGTATATATGTGCATAGCAGTAGTTATTTTGATCATTTCAAACCTCTTAAGTCTTAAACACAGGTCATTTAAGTTATAAAAATGTGTGAACATTGTATCTAAAACATTAAAATGTCCAGTTTTCTTGTCATGATTAGAACGTTTTTTTAAAGCTGACTAAAATGTTTCGTAAACATTCTATACCATGTAAAATATAACATGTAAACATAATTTTAGAACGTTCAAAAAGTACAAATAAAATTGTAGGTCTCGGAATTTTAAAAAGTTAGAACTTTAAAAACTGTTTTCAAAACCGTTGAAGTTCTGAAAGACGGTTAGCCAACATTCAATATGTTGTTCAACAACTGTACAATCCATTGAACGCACTGTAGCCTCGTTTTCGCGCCTGTCAAAAATTAAAAATGGCGCTACCCTGACTTCTCTATAACAAGAAGACGACTTCAGTATACATATATGTGTACATGTTTATGTTGCAAAGAGACTTTGGGATAGTGTGTCAGTGAAACTTTGTCGAGTGTTTGTTTCAGAGGAGGGGGTAGGGGCGGAATCAAAGGGTTGCGTCTTATTGTTCAGTGCTGAAAGGCAGCTAATGGCCGGCCATCGCAACTCTGGATCTGGAAGCGGCGGGGGGCCTCGGGCTCTTCTGGCACAATACCTCCCCCATCCACTTTCCTGCGGCGCGTCTTCCTGCCGCAATCTGCACCGATCGCCTCGGTCGGGGGTGCACAGCTGTATCGATGAGTCTGCGGAGCTCTTCCAAACAGTAAACAATGTGTAATGAAACGAAAAACAAGCTTGAATAAACTGATTATGCATTTAAGCCTGAACGACACTTGTGCTACTTATTAGGTCTATATAATGTAAATGTGTTATTTTGTATTATTATAAGTAGCCAAATTAACAAATTTCAACTTAGTTTTTTAAATTATACGAGATTCGACCATATTTTTGAGGCCAGTTTATTATAAATTAAGAATAGAATTTAGCCTACAGCTATTTTTGTGCACCATGACTAATAACCACTCATACATGTTGATGAATACGCCAATGAATAAATATAACAAAATGAGGTTATAAATCAGGGAGAAAATGCGTTTTTATTTGGTATTTACGTTTACTTTATTTATGTATTATTATTTATTTTTGCATTTTGAATATCAGATCATCAAATGTAATAAATTTAGGATTTCACACTATAATCTGAGACAACTTTTTGTGTACATTATTGGGTTTTCTTGACTGCTGTGTAATTGTGTGTATTTATTTATTACTTTTTTCGCATAAATAACATTTCGTTGCAAGTGCTTTTATGCATGTAAAATCGAGTTAATTTCAAACTAAAAGTGCACTAAAATGATATGTTTTCCATATCACAGTAGTATTATTATCTTTATTTTCAAAGTGTTCTTGCGTGTATAAACGGCTCCTATCAGTGATTCAACACGCAGCATGAAGGTGGGAGATGTGACGCTTGTAATCCAATTGCTTATCAGCAACAGGCAAACATTTCACCTTTTATTTGTCGCTCTTGGCCAAATAAAACAGCAAAAAATACGTGTGAATGCAGTTTTACCTATTATACAGTTTTATGATTTATTATGTTTACAACAGGCTTTATTAAATAAAAAAAACATTTTTTAAATTAATCTAATGGAGTTATAAATATATATAAATACAATGTATATTAAAACTTGTTGTTCACTTCTAGCACAATAAAGTGGATTTTCCCACGGATGTCAAGAATTTCAATATCAAGAAAGCTCATTAAGTGCATATTACTGAAACAAAGTTTACTTAATGTGGCATGAATATAAAACGCACATGAATATGCAGTGCTATTTGCATTGTAAACACTTAACATGCATGAGAAAGCTGGATTAGTTTATGCATTTCATCTTATGAATTTTCAAAGGTTTACTGAAGTTACATTTTTCATTAAGATGAAATGTACAATTTGTGCACTTCTGGAAAATGCAAATATACACCCCACATTCCCAAACACGTCCTCACCCAATGAGAAAACCAAGTTCATTCACAAATTCACAGTCAGCTGTGGCTTATTGTCTCAGGTGACCAATAGGAGAGGAGATGGTTAAGACCCCAGCCTCCAACTCCGATTGATTAGGAAAACCTGTGTGGGACAGGATCAGAATTGAGATTGGAAAGAGTTGGTGAGTTACTAGCCCATTCTGGAGGCCTGATTGATGGCCGTCACACAAGGACTGCGCACATTTCCACATTGGGACGCACAATCTGAGGCTACTTTGGTTTACTAAGTTTGGCATTTCTACAAGAACATTCTGGCATGGAGCTACTGGTCCCCGTTTGTTGATTATCCAACCGACAACCTCAACGCTTTCTCGCTTTAAATCTAAAGACTTTTTTTGTGAGAAGATGACGGAGAGACCACAGAGCCCGACAGGAGCGGACTGCAGACCCTACGAGGTCAACAGGGCCATGTATCCTCAAGCCTCGGGCCTGGATGGACTTGGCGGTGCGTCCTTGCAGTTCGCGCACGGCATGCTTCAGGATCCAAGCTTGCTTTTTAACAAAGCCCATTTCAACGGAATCAGCCCTGCGACACACCAAACCTTCTTCCCATTTCCAGGCGATTTTAAAACGAACGATTTGCAAGGTAGTGATTTTGCGCAGCCCAAACACTGGTACCCGTTTGCTGCACCCGAGTTCACCGGGCAGGTCGCGGGTGCGACAGCAGCCACCCAGCCGGCGAACATCAGCCCGCCTATCGCTGAAACCAGGGAACAAATCAAGATTCCAACTGAGGTAAAAACCGAAAAAGATGTTGATGAATACGCCAGTGAAGAAAACAAGCAGACGTCACAATATAATCTCACTCCCGGAACGTCATCCATACCCACCGGGGTGAATTATTACACACCCTGGAACCCTTCGTTTTGGCCTGGACTGTCTCATATCACGGCCCCCGCTAATATTTCTCAAGCTCCCCCGACTCCTTCCGCATCATCCCCATCTCTGTCTCCATCTCCACCTGGAAATGGATTCGGAAGCCCGGGGTTTTTCAACGGAGGCTCTGCGCAAAACATCCCTTCGGGTCAGGCGCAAAGCGCAGCCAGGAGCAGCGGCTCCTCCAGTGGAGGGTGCAGTGATTCTGAGGAGGAGGTGAGATATTTTTAACTTAAATTATGGTTAATTTAGATATACATTAGTTATTTGTGAGTAAACACAATATTCAACAACTTTACCATTTATGTTTTAGGAGAATCTGACTACGGAAGATTTGGAACAGTTTGCTAAAGAGCTCAAACACAAGCGCATCACTCTAGGCTTCACGCAGGCAGACGTGGGGCTCGCACTGGGAAACTTATATGGTGAGTATGAGGTTCATTAGGCTATAAGTGTGTGTGTATATGAAAATTGTTTTAAACTAACTGTTTAAACGTTTGTGTCTAGGCAAAATGTTCAGTCAGACGACAATCTGCCGCTTTGAGGCTCTCCAGCTTAGTTTCAAGAACATGTGCAAACTGAAACCGCTGCTCCAGAGATGGTTGAATGAGGCAGAGAATTCCGAAAACCCTCAGGATGTAAGTACGCTACATTACTGTAGAGGGCGCTCATTGAACTTGAAGCTAGTTTACCTCAGTTATTTATTTCGACATGCAGTGATTATATTTGTGACTCAGGACAACAAAACCAGTCATAAGGGTCAGTTTCATGAAATTGAGTTTCATACGTCATCTGAAAGCTTAATAAATAAGCTTTCCATTGATATATGGTTTGTTAGGACGATATTTGGCCGAGATACAACTATTTGAATATCTGGAATCCGAGGGTGCAAAAAATTCAAAATATTGTCTTGTCTTTAAAGTCATCCAAATGAAGTTCTTAGCAAGTTAGATGTATTTATGGTAGGAAATTTACAAGATATCATCTTGGCACATGATATTTACTTAACATCCTAATTTATCGGCATAAAAAGAATAATTTTGACCCATACTGTGTATTATTGGCTATTGCTAGAAATATACCCGTGCTACTTAAGCGGTCACTTTTGGAATAGAATACTAGCATAGCCTTTTAGTATGTGAAACGGTTAAAAACTGAAAAGCTTATCACTGTATATACTGTAAACATAGTATACATTTAAGCTTTTCAGGCGTCTGCTATATCATTACACGATTTCATCATACTTTACCATATTTTACCATTTAATTACCTCAGAAATCAGAATTTGAAACGATCAGAAAATAGCCATCAAATCTGGGATAATGCATCACTCTTTGGCAAGCAAATGTATGTTATCTTGCTTGACATGCAGTTGCTTGCCAAACTTGTATGGATGTGAAATATAAATCAAATCCTGATAAGTGTTTTATTTTCCTCACTCTTAGATTTTTAGACACCGTAAACCAGATTCCCTTTTGTAATAAAACGTTTTTTGCTGTGTTCATTATAAAATGCATATTTGATCGTTCAGTAGGGTTTGCACTTGGATTGCACGGTTAATGTACTTTTGAATACGTTGTTCTACATATTAATGGTGTCAACCACAGGAAAAGCATATGTGAAAGCTGAAAGCGAAAACACAAATGTTGTCAAGATTCTTGCCCTGGAAATCCTGGTTCAGTTTGGCCAACCACAAAGCCTGTTTGTTCCTCAGACAGATTTCTTTGATTAACTTTTGTCTATAGTACTCAAATCTTTTTCCCGGTCTGACCGATAAGTACAGCCTAAAACATGATAATTGTTCATTTTCAGCTGCAATAATCAGCAAGTTTTGTTCCGTTCAGTGGCGTTGTGGCCGGTTGATGATGTGTTGTGAACAACCCTTGCAAATTTAGTTTTTTTTTTTTTTTTTTTTTTTAAATCTCTTATTTCTAATGTACACCTGTATAATGTGTCTCATTGCCTATTTTTCGATATCTTCCAGATGTACAAAATTGAACGGGTGTTTGTTGACACAAGAAAAAGAAAGCGGAGGACCAGTTTGGAAGGCACAGTCCGTTCTGCTCTGGAGTCGTACTTTGTGAAGTGCCCCAAACCCAACACTCTGGAGATCACACACATATCTGATGACCTAGGCCTGGAGAGAGATGTAAGCATGCCTTAATGTCTTTGGATCCATCATACTTAGTGCTTCTAGAACCAATTTGACCTAAACTATTTTTCTTTTTCTTTAGGTAGTACGTGTGTGGTTTTGCAACCGTAGACAAAAGGGAAAACGTCTAGCGTTGCCCTTCGATGACGAATGCGGCGAAGCACAGTATTACGAGCAGAGTCCACCACCTCCGCCTCACATGGGTGGCACAGCCCTTCCAGGGCAAGGCTATCCTGGACCAGCCCATCCCGGAGGAGCCCCTGCCCTATACATGCCATCCCTCCACCGACCAGAGGTGTTTAAAAACGCCCTACACCCTGGACTGGTGGGTCACCTCACCAGCTAAACAGGTGCTTGCCAAATTTTAAATAGAGATGCTCCAAGCCAAGCTATGGATCAGATCAGTCATATGATTTATTTTTATGTAAACATCGCATCTGTTTATGTGCCTTGGGACGCTCTAATTGTATAGTGTCTGGTTTAGACTTGACCATGCACACTAGCAAGCCTAACGAATCACTGTATAATGGGTGCCTTGTTGAACGAATGCGTTTGCACATGAAGTCATAGGTTCAGATGATTTTTATAGTTGTTTTTATGACATTTTCTCTCCTGTATCAATTTTTAATGTACATATGTTTGTCTTATCGTTCAATATTTGATGATTCCCAAAGTATATTTCCATATGTCTTTTGTAGTTTTTCTCCACCTTTCTGTATGTACTGGCAGCACATTCAAGACTTCATGAGCTTGACTAATTACATGGTTTTTAAAGAGATGGATTTTTTTTTTTTTAATACAGTTTGGAGGAGACCTTTTTAGATGGTTTACAAAGGACACCAGTCACTGTTCTTTTTCTCTAAATGCTTGCACTCTACCATCTCCAGTTGAAAATAATTCTAGTTATAATATCTTTGATCAGGGTGATATAGATGAAATTTGCTGCTGCCGGTTTAAAAGCCTCTCTATTGAGGTTGTGTGCCTTATCTTTTGGTGTGTTTATCATGCATGCTCATCCCTATGCAATGTAAATGAAAGCCATATTTGATAATTTATTGAAACTTTGCTCAACACATGCAATACCTTTGGGTAGCAATTAAACCATTTCCATTGACAGTCACTTCTTGTTTGTTTTTGGGACTTTATCGACCTATTATATATCAACTGGTGATCCAGCACTGAACCACAATCTAATTTGATAATTCAATACAAAAAAAAAGCATGTTTGATTGAGTTTTATTAGCATTTATTCCCCCATCACAAATCTATGACATCAAAGAAGCAATTTGAAAATTTTGCTGGTTTGCTTGTTCGGTTCCGTTCTTTGAGAATCCTTGTACACAGGATATGTAAGCATGTTGACAGGAGAGGAAGTGGGGTTTGCAGGTTGTGGTTTCAGTTTGGTACCATTGGCCCAGCAGCGTAAATCGCAGTAGAACTGTGTTATGCTAGCACCGGTGCACGTCAACACTCAGTGGTTTATTTATACATAAATCATGCATCTGTTACCTGTAAAGTGCTTGGGGGGGCTATACTCCCACATAACATGTTTGCATTGCACTGCACTGCTTTCCCATTATTTTTCTATGTAAACAGGCACCAGATCACATTTTATTCAGCGTTTCGCATATGACTAAAAATGTACCGAAAGTTATAAAACTTAAAAAAAAAAACAAACAAACATGTATTTAGATCTTGTTTTTTCCCCATTCCTCTGTTCTGCATTTTGCTGTTTTTAAACTTAAAAAGCATTTTCTGCATGGCCTGAAACACATTTATGCGTTCTACTGTACTGCGTTCTAAAAATGTTTTTTGACCTTTCAGTTTGTTCCATTTCACCTACTTGTGATTTGTGAACCACGTTTTTGCATTCCACTGCAATTTTTCCACAATTTCCTGTGCAAGCATACTAAATGGCATCTTTGCATTCGTATTTTGCATGATACTTTGTTTGTGTCTCGCATCTTTTGGGGTGTCTTACCAATGGTATATTATTCTAAAAATGCAGGGTTCAAGTGAAGTTCATTTAAAAAAAAAAAAAAAAATATATATATATATATATATATATATATATATATATATATTCATTCATTCCACTACCCTGTTTCTTGCATTTTGCATTGCCTTTTTTTATTTTTTTTCTATGTAAACATGCGCTAGATGGATGTCTTTGGTTGTGCTTGTATCTCTCTTTTGCAGTCTTTCAGGCACAACAGAATCACAGAAACATCTGACTTCTGCATTTACATCTGCAGGATGTATTTTTTTTTTTTTTAGAGAGTTTGCCCATCTGCAGTAGACATTTCCTACCAGATGCAAAATAGATGTTTAGAAAACGTCTTCAAGATGTTTATGATTTAGAATGTATGTAAAACATCTTAAAAACATCTATAAGATTTTTGTACACAGCAGATGCTTTCCAGATGAAGCGATCGTTGAGACAGTTCAACTATGTAAACACTCACTAGACAGACAATTTTGAACATTGTGCTTGTATCTCACATCTTTTGCAGCCTTTCAGGCACAACAGAGTGCTCAAAAAATACAGCCATCAAGTTAATAAAAGTCCCTGACAGCACACGTATGCCATGGCAATGTCTATTTGACTTCTGCATTTACATCTGCAAGATGTATCTTTTTTTTTAGTGTTTGCTCATCTGCAATACAGATGTTTCCTATGAGATATCAAATAGATGTTTAGAAAACGTCTTTGAGATGTTTATGATTTGGAATGTATGTAAAACTGACATCTTAATGTCTATCAGATGTTTGTACACAGCAGATTCTTTTTAAATGAAGTTATCTTTAATAGACATCTTTAAGACATACGTGTGGTTCAAAAAAAAAAAAAAACTTGCATTGATTCATGCCACTACCCTGTATTTTGAATTTTTTGCATTTTATTGTTTTCAATAGTTTTTCTATGTAAACATGCACTAGACAAACGTCTTTAAATGTTGTGCTTGTACCTTGCATCTTTTGCAGCCTTTTAGGCACAACAGCGTGTTCCAAGAACTTGCACCGATTCATTCCACTACCCTGCATCTTGTATTTTTGCATTCTATTGGTTTTAGTAGTTTTTCTATGTAAACGTGTACTAGACAAATGTCTTTGAACTTTGCGCTTATCTCTCACATCTTCAGGCACAACAGTGTGTTACAAAAGTGCGGCCGCCAAGATAAAAGACGTCCCTGATAGCACACATACATCATGGAAAAATCTATTTGACTTCTACATTTATATCTGCAAAATGCAAGATGAATCTTTAACAGACATCTTGTAGATGTACGTGTTATATCTGGGATTCAACTTAAAAAAAAAAAAAACATCTCTAGAACTTGATTCATCTTACTACCCTATTGGTTTTAATAGTTTTTTTTAATGTAAACGCACTAGACAAACGTCTTTGAACGTTGCGCTTGTATCTCGCATCTTTTGCAGCCTTTCAGGCACAACAGTGTTCCAAAAATACAGCAGTCAAGTTAAAAGAAGTCCCTGATAGCACACGTCCTTCACAGAAACATCTGTTTGACTTTTGCATTTACATCTACAAGATGTATTTTTAGCGTGTTTGCTCATTTGCAGTAGGGACGTTTTCTTATCAGATGTCAAATAGACGTTTAGAAAACGTCTTCAAGATGTTTATGATTCAGAATGCATGTAAAACTGACAGCTATAAAATCTCTATCAGATGTTTGTACACAGCAGATCCTTTCCAGATGAAGCGATCTTTAACAGACATCTTGCAGATGTACGTGTGACATCTGGGATTCAACTTAAAAAAAACTTGCATTGATTAATTTCACTACCTTGCATCTTGTATTTTTGCGCTCATGTAAACACACACTAGACAAAAGTCTTTGAACATTGCACTTGTGTCTTTCATCTTCTGCCGCATTTTGTAAATAACACGTTTTTCTAAAATTGCATCCGTCAAGCTTTTAGTAAACACAAAAACATGTTAAAAAATGTCAGCTCCCTGTTACCATTTTTTCCACACACTCAAATCTTTATAAACCTTTTGACTTGGAAGTTGTCCGTATATGGGACAAATATTGCACAGCCTTTCTCTCCAGTCTGTATATAACTTAACTGTATAGTCTTGTCTCCAGGTAAAATATGCATTATACCTCACTGGGTCTTTAATTAGGCCTCTCAAATACTCCGCTAGGGCCTTAATAGAATTAAAATCATCCACGTGGATGAAAGAATTCGGAGGCACCACAGCTTCATAGTGTCTGCGTGGTGGTCCCAGCACCACGGGGATGCTCCCAGCCTGGAAAGCGTTTCTCCAGAACTTTTCAGTGATATAGTGCGGAGACTCTGTGTTTTCAAAGGCTAGGTAGAAATAACAGCGTGAAATCGTTGGGAGCAATGCCTCCTTTGGTAAAGGTTTCTTGGCTGAAAGGCCATACAGTTGCACGTTGAGGTTCTTGTTCAGCTCTTGGAACACAACACTCCTCTTGTGCCATTTTTGGTAGTTGCTAACCACCCAACAGGCTTCGTAACTCTTGTTTTTTGGTGTCACAAAGTCGAAACCTCGTTTCCTTCTCTGTAACAGCTTCCCGTAGGGCACAGTGATGTCAGAATTAGGGTGATATGACATGGTGAGGTTGAAAAGGTTGTTGTATGGCGACAAGTCGCCGTTGTTTTGTGGCGCTTCTAAAGAAAACCATACCCACCTCTGTTTGGTGGGCCGATGGAGGTGCACTGGAAGGTGCTCTTTATTCTGCCTTAGCTCAAAGTGATGAAAAACTACTAGATCGGCACTCTCATAAAGAGTGCGATTGTCCACTAGCACACACCCAGAGATGCCGTAGTCTCTCATACACACGTCCCCCGCAAGGCTGTACGGGATGCCGTAAGGCCAGTGCCAAAACAGGATGGTGATATTGTTTGGGAGTGATGCATTGCTGTCATTGAGATGTAGTTGTTGTTGTTGTTTATCAACAAAGTTTCTAACAAATAAAGTGTAGATAACGCTGGTGGTCAGGAATAAAATGAGGAGAGTCTTGGGAGGTTGAAGATGCCTTTTCCTCCACTTTGTTATAAATCTTACAGTGGAGCCCATATGAGTGCTGTGGAAGTACCAGAAATGGGCGTTAGTTTGTTGTTTTGTTCTATTTGCTATATAACTTGTGGTTTTGTCAGAGTCAGTATCAGTGTCATTTTCTTCCTTCCTGTAGATGACAAGTACAGTGCCCACTAGAGGGAGTGTCTCTTCACTCAGGAAAGAAACCCTGGCTCTCTATCTTGCTTTCTGTCTTTCAGTCAAGAAATTGTAATTCTGTGCAAATACTGTTTTTTTTCTTTCCTAATGTGGCATCTGTGCAAAAGAAAAGTAGAGAATAACTTAACAAAGAAAGTAAATACATTAAAAAAAAAAAGTACTTCTTACAAGTACATCTTATACTTAAAAGTACATATTATATTTCATACAGTTGACTGTTATGATGCAGGGCAACAAATCTTCAAATGCCCTTTGTCTTACATTTATATATACTGACTAGAAAATTAAAAACGCTTTTGTTTTTGCCCCCATTTTTCATAAGCTGAACTCAAAGATCTAAGACTTTTTCTATGTACACAAAAGGCCTATTTCTCTCAAATATTGTTCACAAACCTGTCTAAATCTATGTTAGTGAGCACTTCTCCTTTGGCGAGATAATCCATCCACCTCACAAGTGTGGCATATCAAGATGCTGATTAGACAGCAAGATAATTGCACAGGTGCGCCTTAGGCTGGCCACAATAAAAAGGCTACTGTAAAATGTGCAGTTTTATCACACAGCACAATGCCACAGATGTCGCACGTTTTGAGGGAGCATGCAGTTGGCATTGAATGTTCATTTCTCTCCAAACGTGTTTTAGAGAATTTGCGTACATAGAAAAAGTCTTTGAGATCAGCTCATGAAAAATAGGGGCAAAAAGTGCTGTTTATAATTTTGATCAGTGTATATATCACATATCACAGGATATCACAAGAGAAGCAAGAGCAATATGACACAAGCGTTGATTTAGTCTTGAAATGCTGATCTATCACAAGATTAAATGTGATTTTATACAACAGTTCAGTAAATAGGATGTTGATATTGTCATATTTTAAACACAATGTTATGTGTTTTTTTGCCTTTGAACATATTACCTTTGAAACCATAGCAGAATTGTTGCGCGCCCGAGTAACACAGCAGTGTTTAGTTTCTAAATGAATCCGCGTTTGAACGAATCGTGTGAACCAATGATTCAAAAGCCCCATTTACTTCATTCCTGAATGAATCAGCCGTTTGAACGAATCAAATGAATAAACAAATGAATCATAAAGACATTTATCGCCACCTGCTGGCAGATTTAGTTTCTTATTTAGAATATAATTTCATAAAAATAATATGATAAAACATTAAAGGGATAGTTCACCAAAAAAAAGTACATTTTTATAATCATTTACACACCCTCATGTTGTTTCAAACCTTTCTTTTTGTGGAACATAAACGAAGGTATTTTGAAGACTGTTGGTAACAAAGCTGTTTTGGTTCCCAATGATTTTCACTGTATGAACAAAAACTACTCAGATGCTTCTCAAATTATCTTCTTTTATGTTCCATAGTTTACGTTAGGCTGTTGTAGCCTAAATTTTAATGTGTTATAAATTCTATGTTGGATCAAGTAAAATATTTCTTTCTAAAGCTACAGTTTGTAATGTCTACTTGATACTTTCTCATGTAACACAAAAAATAGCTTTAAATAATCTTTTGTGTGTATTTTCATAGTCAAACTTATTTTGCGATTAATTCGATTATTTAAAACATCATGTAATTAATTAGATTAAAAAATTGAATCGTCTGGCCATCTCTATTGTAAATATTTTTTCAGTTTTAAATAAGCATTTTATATCAAGCAGAACATCTCATATGGGGCTGCTATATTAAGATCACATGACCAGCCAAATACTTTAGTAATTCCCTTTTCATCAGACACTTTTGCACACACAAATTAATAAATTAATAGTGATCGACGGCAAGTATTGTACTTCTAAAATAGCGTTACTTTTGTTTTTTTGTCTTACAAACATGTAGCTGTGACTGTACAGTAAAGTATGATGCATCACATTCCAGCAAAAAAGAACAAAAACACTGATGATTTCTTCTGAGGCTTTGTACTTTAGAATTGTAAGAGAAAGCAGAACATGAAAGACTAATGCATGTATGAAAAAGATCTGAAGAAGAACAGAAGCACATTAAAAGATCAAGGGATGGTACAATTCTTACCCGTGTGTTTGGTAAACCATCTTGTCAGAAAGACTGCAGTTGCTGAGTCCCTCAAGAGGAAAGGTGGAGGCCAGTCCTGTCATCTAATGATGGAAAGATTTGTGAAATGCCTCTGTCTTCAAGGAAACAAAAGCTTCCTGTTAAGATCACTTTTATTTTATGTTCTTCCTTTCACATGTTCCCCTCCCATTTTGTATCGGCCCTTGGTGATTAAAACACCTGACTTGACACATACCACATTTCCTTACTAACAGGTTGAGACTGAACAGAACGTATTGCTTTTCAATGCAACAAACCTTCTAATAAACGGCTGCTTGACGTTTACCACCTGACAATGCAATTAATGTAATTTAAACAAGCTAAGCATTGATCTTACTACAAAATGTGGCTGAAAGTGCAGAGAGAAGAACATGGCACAAGCTTTTTCAATCACGTATCGGTGGTGTATCAGTGTCGGTTGTGGTTTCAGACCTCTGTGCAGAGGGCACTAAAAACACTTGAGGAGGAAGTGAGTGTTTACGAAACTCTTCATCTCACACTCACATGGTAATCCTTTCCTTGTTGCCGCCTATGCCTTTATTCAAATAGAGAAGTGAAAAATGACTGTTGCAAACCTTCATGTTTAAGGTCTTTTTTTATAAAAAATAACACATTTATGAAGAGAGAGAGAGAGACAAAGTAAAGATCAAAACTTGCAAGATACTGACAATTTACCCATGTCGTGATGGTTTATACCTGAATCAAATCCACACCAAACTGACATGAGCCGTAGAGCTGCTGCTTATAGACGAATAAGTTAAAGCTTGTTTCATAATTTGATGAACTTTGCACTGTTACTGAACTAAAGTAACTCATCACTTAACTGGAAAACTTAACTATTGTGCAAGATGGCGATTACGTATGAATTCATATGACGTGAATCGTACACAAATGTACAATTTTAGAAAAAAGTAACCGTGAAGACCCGCCCTAAACATTACCGTCACATGGGCGCTACTTCAAAGTTGAACTGTGTTTAGTGTTGCCAAGTCTGCGGTTTTCCCATTTAACTGGGTTACTTTAAAGTCCCCCTGTAGTCAAAATTTTTATATATTATTATATTTTTTTTTGTGAAAATAATTTTCTTAAGCCTTAAAACAGCTTAAATGTAACTTTACCCCACTTGCCTCATTTACTATACACAGATCTATGCATATGCAAATTAGCCCCGCCCCCACCCAGAGCCTCCTCATCCACAAACTGAACTGTAGTAAACGTGATGTAACGGCTGATAAAACTATGTTTTTACTAGCGGACAACTACAGCAGACACTGTAACATTTGTTAAAGTTACTTACTTGATGTTGTGGCCTCAAAATGCCTCGAATGCAGCCTAGTTTGTGAGACCAGTTCGTGCCCGCAAGCATATGCGAGTAAAATGCAGACGGCAATGCGGGAGAGGTGCGTCTGACTCCGGGCTACTTTTACACTGTTGCCGCGGGTTATTTTCATAGACTGTAAAAAATATGGACGTAGTGTCCGTGACGTCACCCGTAGGTTTCTGAAGAGCATTTTTGAAGCTCTTAGGAATCGCCATCTTGGAATCGCGTCACTGCACGTCACTCCCGGATAATCGAAAATGGGCAAAGAGGCGGGATGTGGGTGGAGTGGTTGCTGAAACCACGCCCGCCTAGCGCGACGGTGGTGACAGCAGCAGCTATCCACCTGTCACTCAAGTGGCCATGCCCTAAATTATGCAGAACTTTAAGGCTTAATATAATTTAAACGGATGAGTTATTTTAAAAATTCACCCCCCGTCACAGTTGACATGAAGGGCAAAATTAGCTATATAGACCAAAACCACTTTTTGTACCAGGCTGTAAACATTTTTTTATATGCTCTATTAAAAGCTCTATTTAATATTTGGTTTTGTGCTGATAATCCTATTGGTATATTTTGCATGCTAATGATCTATTCTTTGACGTGATTGGTTACCGAAGTTTGTGACATAGCAAAAAAGGGCTGTTTCAAACCGCATTTCTGGAACAGCCTTTGGGAAACTACAGTTTTAAGGAGAAAATACTCAGCAGTGGTGTTGATTAAATGAGAAGTCCACTTCCAGAACAACAATTTACAAATAATTTACTCACCCCCTTGTCATCCAAGATGTTCATGTCTTTCTGTCTTCAGTTGTAAAGAAAGGAAAGCATTTCAGGATTTTTCTCCATACAATGGACTTCATTGGTGCCCMTGATTTTGAACTTCCAAAATGCAGTTTAAATGCAGCTTCAAAAGGCTCTAAACCAGGGGTGTTCAACCCTGATCAAACACACCTGAACCAACTAATTAGGATCTGAAGGAGCACTTGATAATTACAGATGTGTACAGGGTTGTTTGGTCAGGGTTGGAACTAAAGCTTGTGTAGCACAGGCTCTGAGATGCGCGTCCGCGATGCTACGAATTAGTGATGGGTCTAATCACTAGAGATGAACTAATCAATTCTTTTCACACTGCATTGGTTAAGCTTATGGGGCTGTCATGTGATGAACGAATGACTCAAATCCGAAAACTTGTCAGATGAGAGGTGAGAAAAGAAGTGACTTCGGTCTACTTTTACACTGTTGCTGCGGGTTATTTCTTAAGTTAGCGCTTAGCGTTGTGCTCTATTTAATGCACTATATCAGGGGTGTCTGCAGCCCTGCAGAGTTTTGTCCCAACCCTGCTCCAACACACATACTATTCAGTTTTAATCATACACTAAAGACCCTAAACAATGAATTCATCTTTTCTGTTTCTCACAGCATTATAGTTTTGTCTTGTTTGTAGTGTGATCAACGTTTGTGTAAGCAGTAGATGTGTTAGGGAAGTAACACCTAACATTTTAATCATATTTTGCTAAAATGAACAAAATGACTTGTAAAAAGATTCGTTCATTGTGCTGATCGAGACTCAAAGGTCAGAATCGGTAAAATGATCCTAACTACATAAAAGTATACAAATTTTATTTTCTGAAAAAAATGGCCGATCGTTTCGCTAGATAAGACCCTTTTTCCTTGGCTGGGATTGTTTAGAGCCCTTTGAAGCTGCATTTAAACTACATTTTGTAAGTTCAAAATCGAGGCACCAATGAAGTCCATTATATGGAGAAAAATCCTGAAATGCTTTCCTCAAAAACCATAATTTCTTCTCAACTGAAGACAGAAAGACATGAACATCTTGAATGACAAGGGGGTGAGCAATTTATTTGTGAATTGTTGTTCTGGAAGTGGAGTTCTCCTCCTAATGGACTGGCACATGGTTTGTCTAAAAGCATATTAAAAACACCACATAGACAAATAAACAACATAAAAATCTTGATTTTCACTACAGAGGGACTTTAACGCTCTTGCCACGGGTTGTTTTTAATGTCTGCGGGTTGAAGCGACCCCAATAATGTTTAGCCCCTGGAATGCTAATTGTACCAGGGAAACCCCGACAAAAAAAAAACGGCAATTACCCCCTCAAAATGCTATTGGGCTACTTATGGGCTAGTTTTGAGTAGCAATTGGGTGGGTTTTGTTGTGAAAACCAGGCAACCCTGACTGATTTTTCTTTATAATTACTGAACTACACTGAATCGACACTGAACAAAACTGAGCGGAATAATGACACTGCAATCTTTTAATAGCTGCTTTACAGCTGATATTATCATTTTAATAATTTTATTAATGTTTGTTGTTGTGTTGTTAATGTGTTGTTTTCTTATTACTGCTTTGAAACAATCTGTAGGCCTATAAAGCACTCTAAATAAAAGTGATGACTTAAAAACAGGAAAACATAGATGAAACACTCTTTAACTCTTCATAGTCTTGTTATTAGTATGGTGTGGTTTCAGAACTTGGTCTGTCTTGCTTTGAAAAACAGACCACGCATTGTATCACAGACCTGCTGATAATATTAGCTGAGCCCAGCAAGACTTGCTTATTAAATGCTTATGTTGGTTGACCAACATGTTTATTTCTGGTGAATGTAGTTGTTGACCAATGCTGTCTTGCAATACTGTAGTCAAAAACGGTGTAATCATTTAGTACACATTGCAAATTTCTGGAGTGACAACCGCATTTTAATGCAGAAGTGAGTCCCGTAAATTAGCGTTCCATATATGTACGGAACATTAGTCATCATGGTTTTACTACAAATAAAAACAAAAAACATTCTTATTTCTTCTGTGGAACTTGAAAAAAAGATATTTTGAAAAATGTCTTTTTGTTCATAAAATGAAATGCAAATGTTGTTTTGGACACCACTGACTTAGCATGGGCCAAAACAACTGGAACATTCTTCAAAATATTTTCAGTTTTGCTCCAAAGAAGAAAGAAAGTCATGTTTTTATTTTGTTTTTGCTGGTGACCCCAGAATGTTGAGTACTACTTAGTTACTGTTGCTATGTCTGGCAAACAATGGTGGTTTCACATAAAGTGAAAAATGCATCTCTGAGCAAAGAGGAAACTGACAAAGACAGACAAGACAGAGCAGGTTACTTCTGGTTTGAAACAAGGTTTCAGATTTAAAATGTTATCATTTTTTAAGTAATTCAAACAATAAATACCGTTTTGTGGCTCTTCAATGTGTCGTGACAGATCAGTGTATTGCCTTGTAAGATCAATGATCGTCTTTTCTTCTTTAATTAAAGCACGGGAAAAAACATGAACATCAGAACTTAATCTACTCTCCTGTCTTCTCTCTCGGTTCTCAGAGACTTAGGTTAGGTAAAGAATCCTAAAAAATGACCTGAAGTGTTGTGAAATACATGAAGACTGTTTTATAGGCTTTATAGACAGACAAGTTGAGAGTGACTCTTGAAGGACCAGCATCACATCCTCTTGTACCACTCAAGAATTTATTTTAATCTGACCGTAAGTTTTGAGAACCTGACTCATTGCACTTCTGAAGACTCCAGGTTGCAGTTCTGGAAAATGGTGGCATTTGAAACTAATTGGTTCTTGACGGTCTCAAACATAATTCTTTACATTAATTCTTAGTTCTTTTGTAGTTAACATGTGTCTTTTCTTCTCCACCTGTTTTTTTCTTACCTTGCTGACCTAATGAGCATTTCGCTATCCAATGATCATGCCTTAATTTTGCAGATTCTAGTATTGCATTAGTATTGCATTCTTCTCATGGGCATTTAATAACTTGAAAAAGAGTTAAATCTCTTTTTTGGCTCATATTATCTGTAAAAAAAAAACCCTACCTAATAATTATGCAAACCTGAATATAAGGAGTTTTTCCACTTCCAGCCTTCATGGACAATTATATATCACTTAGAAATTATTCTAAAATTATTCTATTCTATTCTAATGAATAGTAGTTATTAAAATTGATGTGGAATTGGTCAAATGTGCTTGGGGAAAAAAATTACCAGAATATCAATGTGCCTAATAATTATGCACGCACTGTCAGACTTACATTACCCAAACTTAACACTAGATGTCAGTGTTTCTTTTCTTTTTCTATCTCTTTTTTCTTTCTTTCTTTTTCTTTTTTGTGTACTACAGTACTGACTTTTGCCCAATACATTTTTACCTGGCATTCTTGCATTGTATAGAAAGCTGTCTGTCAAAAGAAAAGTAGAACAATAGCATAAATGCATAAATGCATGAAATTCCAGAAAAAGGAGAAAGAAATGAAATGAAACTAAATGTGCAAATAGCAAATATTTCCATGGTGAAAAAACAACTCTCTCTCATGAACGTGCATTGAAGACTGACACGGAAGAGAAGAAATTGTTGAATAAAGTCGTTATTTTTGTTTTCTTTGTGCACAAAAGTATTTTCGTAGCTTCATAAAATATGGTTGAACCACTGATGTCACATGGACTGTTTTAACAATTTCCTAACTATCTTTTTGGGCCTTGAACGTGCCAGTTGCGTTGCTGGCTATTGAGGGTCAGAAAGCTCTTGGATTTCATCCAAAATATCTTAATTCAAGTTTCGAAGATGAACAAAGGTCTGAGTTCATCTGAGGATGAGTAATTAATGACAGAATTGCCATTTTTGGGTGAACTAAACTGTTAAGACTGTTTTGAAAAATATAATTGAGAAAAACTGTAGGCCTATTTAAAGATTTTATTCAAACACTTTTAAAAGCCTTCAAAATATTTTGTCTTATTTAATCTTTTTTATCATAACAGTGATGATGGCTGATACAAAGCTGCTATTTTAGTTTTATTGTGACGATATGATTATAATGTTTTGGTATCTATAATTACCCTGGTAATTTCTACAAGGGATGATACCCTATTTTTCCAGATTAAAACTGGTTCAGTTGACATTTCTTCAATTCATTATAGTTAAATGACTCAGACTATTTTGAACAAAAGCCGCGTGGTGATTCAGTACATTCGTCGTTTCTGTTAACAGGTATTAGCTGGTGTTTGAAATGGGTGTTTTTTGGTTTATTTTTTTAGTTACCAATAAGAGAATAGGGCTTTTCGCTTTTTACCATGTTGAAATTAAAAAAAAATCAGTGTAGAAAATGTAGTAAATTATTAATTAAACTCAAAGACATTGGTTTAATGTGTCTAACATTTTTGCATTTTGCCATGTTTCTTCTGTGAAAACAAAAAAATGTTGGCGTGGTTACAACATATTATACAAATAGAAACAATTAGAATTCAAATTAATGATTTGTCATGCACAGCTAAATGCCAGAGTTCATATGTCATACTTCATACCTGTCATAAATCACGTTTTCCCGTCCCTTTTTTCACTGGAAGTAACAAACAAAAATGCAGTTCAAGGGTCAAAGTTCTTCAATACTGATCAATGCTACAGGAATTTAAAGTACCGTTACAGTTTTGATGGCACAGAATGTTTACCACATAACCATTGGGCAGAATTATACACAGAAAAATACATTTTAATCACAAGTCCAATCAAAAAACTAAAAATTTTGTTATTATTTTCTACACAAAGTTTAGCAGAATGTTAATTCTTATCTTTCATTGTATGGAAAAGAGCATACTGTCAAACATCTTCTGTGGTCAATGGAAGAAAAACAAAATCATATGTGTTTGAAACAACATGACAGTGTGTAAATGATAACAAATTTCTATTTTTGGGTAAACTTGGGTAAAAAAAAAAAAAAACTATAGACTATGTCTGTGACTGTACTAGCAGTGGAGAATGATGAGAGTAGAACAGAGCAGTTTGGAGAGAAACTCGTCATGACTAAAGCAGCAGAGAATGAGGGAAGATACAGGTTGGACAGGTTCGTCCAGTGGGCTGGTATTCCGAACACTCAAGACCAATGGGGTGTGGTGGGAGTTTGGGTTCTCAAAAGGAAACGATAGAAACTGCGGTTGGGAGAGGAAGAAGGAATAGTGCTCTTTATAGTTCCATTGATGCAGTTTAATTTTTCAGGGGTCAGAGAAGGAGACAGACACATCCAAGTGTGAACGCGTGAAGTGAAGAGGATTCTAAGGAGGCTCTGAGGTGGATTGATGTAAATTGGCCTGATACTCTTAAGTCAGCAAGAGATTCTAGGCAACTGAGACAACCGAGACAAGAAGGAGGTTGAGGAGGACCAGAGATGGCTGAAGCAGCAAAGATTGAACTATTTGTCAAGGTCTGTGCTTAAACAGTCAAACAGTCTTAGGCTTAACTTGATTTCTTAAAGATATAAGATGTAAAAGTTTGTATCTTGCGATCTAACCCTTGATCAAAATGGTTGTACTTCCAATCATTCCTATGACTTAACCTTTAAAAACAACATTGGTGGCCTCGAACTGGTCTTGTTTAATTTAGTACTTATGATACGACCTCTAAAACATGTCCGAACAAAGGTAAAATTACATTTAAGTAACAAAAACATTAACATCTTAATGCTAATGCCTACTAATGTTGTGGTACTTTTTCAGGAAGTAGTTCCATGTTACTTGTACACTAAGTAAATTAAAGTTTAAGAGTTTTAAAGGCTTACTAACTGAATGTCGTCTTCAGGCAAGCGACGATGGTGAAAGTGTTGGCAACTGCCCATTTTGTCAGCGGCTCTTCATGATACTCTGGCTGAAGGGGGTCAACTTTACCCTCACCACAGTGGACATGAAGAGGTGAGAGATGTCAACATCAGGATAACAGTTCTTCTCAGATTCCATTCCTTAGAAAAGGAAAAATCACAGTGAAATCTCTTAAATATCTCAGTTTCTAGATGATAAAATGATTAAATGGAGTGCAAATCGTGATCTACAAAAGACATTTTTCTCTGAAGAAAGAAAAAATAACCAAGTAATCTCAACAACGTCTCAAATCTTGCTCGGTTTTATCAAAAAAATCAGAGACGTCGGTGTATTCTCAAACATTTCTCTTCAAGCTGTTATGTTTTATAGCTGTCCACTTTTACAGTGTGTGATCATTTGTCTAATTCTATATGTTAGTTTCTCTTAAAGACCTTTAGTACAAACTTCTGAGAAAACTTTAGTACAAGCTAAAAATGACCTTAGAACTTCCTCTGAGATATTCCGACCACAACTGTATTTTTCGCAACGTTGGAACCGCCTACAGTTAACTCTTACGAAAATTAACTATGGTTTTTACTACAAATAAAACCAAAAAACCATGGTTTAACCATGGTCTTGCTACACTAACCATTAGAGTTGTGACGTTCGCAAACGAACCGATTCTTTTGAACGGCTCATAAACATGAACGATGGGAGCCGAGTCGCGGCTGGGGGGGAGCCGTTCTTTTTTTCCTATGCGTGTTTCACACAGATGCACACAAATTAGCTCCTCCTCGAGACAGAACAGTTATAGGGGGAGGGGCGCACCCCGCGCAGGGGTGCTACTGCCTAACAGCATGATGATAGTTGTGCATGCATCCTTCACGTGAGTACTCCAGTGGAAAAAAACCCTGCGTGCCTCTGTCATTGGGTAGGAGCGGAGCCATGACTTACTCCAGTTAAAAAAACAAACAAAAAAAAAACACTGCATACATTGCATTTTGTGTTCATTTAAAACTTGAAGGGGCTGATCTCCTATTTGCAAAGTTTACAGTAGTTATAGTAGTAATAGTGGACTGTATGT
>JAHKKF010534937.1:0-12478 GCA_019740295.1 Labeo calbasu
TTTTGACTGGTAGTTTATACACAATATAATTATAAATAATTATAATAACACTGACTAGAAACCTTTGGTTTAGTGATTAAACAGCTGGGCTGGTGATCAAATGATTGTAGATTTCAACCAAAAGATTAATCGATGACCTGTAATTGATAAAATACACTATATGGCCAAAATTATGCAAACGCCACCTTCTAATTAACATGTTTGTCTATGCCAGTCATTTCTGTAGAAAAGAGATTTATCCATATAGAAATTACTGGGAGGCCTAAGCCTTCTTAGGTTTTCTATAATACTTCTATAATACAGTAGTGTAAAAAAAAACCTAAACAGACAAAATGTAACATTTTCACAGTTATTTTTTTAATCACATTAAAAAATATCATCAACACATTTCACTATACGTTCAAGTATATAGAAAATAAATATGTTAATTTCAGAACAAAACTAGTTTTACAAAAGGGCAAAAAAACAATAATTTGGTTGCCTCATTAAATGCCAAAAATAGCTTTCAGGTGGAACTAAACATGTATACATGTATAATGCTGGTTTTCAAAGCACCTGGACAGTATTTTTGGTGTAATGTTTAGAGGCAGTATCCGTAGCACTTTCACTGAGGTATGCTGAACATACGCTTTGATTTGGCACTATAAACTACCTGTAGTGGGGGACAAAAACAATCTACACAATATGATTGCTGGTTCACTGAAGAAAAAAAAAATCCTTTTTCAAGTGAATAAAGTGCCTGTGCCCCTGAGAAAGACTTTTGTAATGCGAGGAAAGCATCTCATCTGCTCACTGAACTTCCTCTTTGGATTCGTCACCAACTTCTCCCTATGAAAGGAAAAAAATATTTATTATATGTGTTATTATCTCAGATGTTATTGTTAGGAATAACTGTGTTGTCAAACAGGCACTTACATTGCCTACATGCATGTTTCTGCTAATCCACGCAGAGTAATTTTCCTTTAAATACCGGGCGCCTAAATTCATCACATAGGTCATGGGATGATAGTGGATGCCAGTAAGCTGACTGGTGGCTTCACAGATCAAAGCAACATCGACTTTCTTGTCTTTCTGCTCCGGAGGCACGTCTGGAGAGACACCGCCGCAAAAAGCCTCCATTACTTTCTTGAAGAAGCCGTATGTGAGAGAGGACTGCAGCGTGTTAAGCAAGACTTTGTCTGCCTTGATCTGCAGGAGAGTTTCAAAGACAGGACAGAAGTGATGTTTCTGAAATCGAAACTGTGTTTGCAGAGACACCTAGTGGTCAGGTATAAATAATGAGGGTTCATGTCACCTACCTTTTCATATAATTCATCGCCCTGTTCTCTGAGGATCTCAGCCAGCTTTTTCGCAACATCTGCCGAGAGAACAAAAATGAGCAGATGAGATGGAGCTAAACGCATCTTAATGACTCAGCTAATATGTCTAAATCAAACGTGAAGAATAAGATCTTACCAGACTCCTCATCTACGCTATCCGGTTCTATATCAGACGAAGTGAAGTGCACAGAGTCTGATATCTCTGTCAGTTCACTGACCATGTTCTCCACCTCATCCGATGCTGATGGAAACAAATCACACGCTGGAATCTCCACAATCTCACTTCCTCAATAGGGAATGTTTAAAAAAAAAATACTTTAAGCAGCCACACATTTAGATTAATATTTCACACTTACTGTCAAGTATCGCTGGCTGTTGTTCTCGTATTTCATCTGCCTGTGGTTTAATACATTTTAAGAGAAAAGAAAGTCTCTTCTTTCTTTTATTTTTCTGTGGTTTGCTGTGTTTTGCAGTCGGCTGTGGCGAAGACGGGACGTCCTGCTGCAGGCGGGTGTCGGCGGGTCGTCTCTTGCGGGTGTATGCCATCAGGAGTCTGAACTCCAGACTGTCCGCCGCAGACGTCTGGACGTCACCGTTACTGTGCTGCTGATCCCTGGTCAGATATGCAAACATACATCATCAAAACACTTCATCAAATAATCAAAATACAAGAAATATTTGTACATTTTATTGACACTTCCCTCCAAAAGTTCGGAAACACCCCTGGCAAATACATTAAAGTAACTTGACATTATCATTTAAGAGCAGCAATAACAATTTTCATTGTGATTACATAATAATCTATATACACGTCAAAGTCAGACATGCCCCTGTGCCAGCTGTGATGCCTGGTTACTGGTTTAAACTTGGCCCAGGTTTTTAAAAGATTTTTGAGTCAGCACACCTTAATAGCTTCAACACTTGATTGCCAATTAAGTTTAGAATACAATGAATTTAGGCCCAGATTATGCCGAGCTGTAATAGCTGCTAATGGTGGATATTTTAATGAATCGAAACTTTACGTTTTTTCTATGTATAAACTGTTTATGTAGTTTGTGTTGTCCCTTATCACTGCAAAATTATTACAAACTAAAAAGGATCCATGCCAATACTGTCCAAAACCCCACTTTTCTAGGGCGTTTCCAAACTTTTGGAGGGCAGTGTAATGTAATAAGTGTGACTTACTCCAGTTCAACTTGAACATTATTTTGGAAACACTGTGTTTTGTATACTAGATATTTTACATTTTATATGCATTCATGGCGTAAATATAGCCGTGTGAATATCCCTGATGAAAACTAACCATGGGTTTACTACAAATAAAACCAAGAGATATCATGGATAACATTATTAAAGCACGGTAACCACAAATTAACCATGGTTTTGCTACACTAGCCATAATTTAACTTTCAGTTTAATGTAACTAATAATCTGTACTACAATTATTTGAAAGCAATATTTCTTTAAAGTTTGCAAAAACGAACTAAAATATACATTAATGCCCTTGCAATTGAAGTCTCGAGTTAAACACTGAATATTCTTTTAACTTACATTTAATTTAACAGGATAAGATTGACTGAATCCGTAAGTTTGTTGACAAGTGACCTATCAGTTGATTATATACGTACTCGAGATAGGTAATAAATGGTGAATGTGTCTGGACATGTTCTCCACCCCTTCCTATAAACTTGAGACGTTTGTTTCATTTTGTTTTCGGTCTCAAACATCTCCATAAGCTTTGACACAAATCACTCGCACGACTTGATGTTTTGTAAATTCTCAACATATTTCTACATTATCAACACGCCTATCCCAAACCACGGAAGTGTTAACCAAATTTAACGTTACTTGATCATCTTTAAGAAAAACAAGAAACAGTCTGAGACGGTCAGTTTAAAAAAATCTGTCGGTTAAGAAATATAATGAAAGTTAAAACACTTACATGACTCCGTTGTTTTCTATGTGAAGGTATCCAGAATAGAGCGAAAGTTCAAACGTATATATGTGCTGTAGGCGGGTCCAAACTTATACGTCACGACCAGTGTTGCCAAGTCGCCAATTGGGCTACTTTAAAGCTGTTGCCGCGGGTTGTTATTCATGTCCGCGGGATGAAGCAACCCCAAAAACGTGATATTTATCCCCTGGAATGCGAATTTTACCAGTGGAACTCCGCTAAAAAACGTGATTTTTAACAAGGGATCTCCCTCTAAACGGGATTGGGCTAGTTTTGAGTAGCAATTGGGCGGGTTTTGTTGTGAAAACCTGGCAACCTTGATACGCAACACAATGAGTCAGAGTCAAATGATCCAACAGAAACCCCATTCGTCGCATTGATTCATTGATTTCGCCTGAAATAAGTAGCTCAAACAACTGAAATCGAAAAATTACATGATTTATATGAGCTGTTTCTGTTAGATACTGTTAATACACAGGTCATAAACAACTTTTAAATACATTATTATGCTTTCATTGCATGGAATGGGCATTATTGTTATGCTAAACTTTTTTTTTGTGCTCCATGTTTTACTTTGGAAAAACACGAGGGTCAGTAAGTCTGTAAATGACCAAACTTTAATTCTGGGGTGAAGAATCACTTTAAAGACTAAACAATCCCTTGAAAGTGTAAATAAGAATGTAAACAGTACTGTTGAGGTCAAAGGTTTACACCCCCCTATCAGAATAATTAAAAATGTTACATACATTTATACAAAATGCATGTTATTGTTTATTAATTTATTTATTAAAATATACCTGAATAAGATATTTCACATAGTGATAGTTGTTCATGAGTCTCATGTTTGTCCTAAACAGTTAAACTGCCTGCTTTACTTCAGAAAAATCCTACAGGTCCCATAAATTCTTTAGTTTTTCAGCATTTTTGTGTATTTGAACTCTTTCCAACAATGACTGTATGATTTTGAGATCCATCTTTTCACACTGAGGTCAACCGAGGGACTCAGCAGCTATTACCGAAGGTAGAAACACATACTGATGAAACATGATGCATTAAGAGTCGGGGGTGAAAACTTTTGGAATTTGAAGATCAGGGTAAATTCAACCTATTTTGTCTTCTGGGAAAGATGCAACTATCTTCTGTAGCCTCTGAAGGGAAGTACTAAATGGAGGAAAAAAAAAAAAAAAAAAAAAGATATTTAGGCAAAATAAGAAAAATGTACACATCACATCTCCATTCTGTTCAAAAATTTTCAACCCTAGCTCTTAATGCATCGTTTTTCCGTCTGGAGCATCAGTGAGCATTTGAACCTTTTGTAATAGTTGCATATAAATCCCTCAGTTGTCCTCAGTGTGAAAAGATGGATCTCAAAAGCATACAGTCATTGCCGGAAAGGGTTTAAATAAAGAAAAATGCTGGAAAAACAAAGAATTTGTGGGACCTGAAGGATCTTTCTGAAGAACAGCAGGCAGTTTAACTGTTCAGGACAAACAAGGGACTCTAACAACTATCACTAAACAAACAAACAAGCAAAAAAAAAAAAAAACACAGCTGTGGATCATTCAGGTAACCACACAGTATTAACAATCAATGTAATGTAAACTTTTGAACCAGGTCATTTTTATAAATTTGGCTATTATGTGAAATATCCTATTCAGCTCAGTACTAAATAAAATGTATTTTGAATGATCCCTCTTACTTCGGTAAAATAACTAACATTTTTAATAATTCTGAAAGGGGGGAGGGTGTAAACTTTTGACATCAACTGTAAAAGAGGTGCAAATGTTAATTTTAAGTTTGTTTGCATACTACATTACTGCATTTAAAGGAGATAAGAAAGTAAATGCCCATAGTTTGAGTCAAGAGTGGAAACGTTGCATGTTATTTCTCTAACTGTAACTGCAGGGCGATGACTTTGACTGTCTAGAAAACACACAACACTGGGGCTTTCCATCCCACTGCCCTTTAATGAAAAACATTCCCAGTTTTGAGATCGTGCAACGTGATATCTGTTACATCTCCACATGCCTGCCATGTCTACTCACCCACTGACCTCAATCACACCTAAAATAGATATTTAGAAATTAGAAAAAACTAAAACATTCAAGTAGTCCCATCTTTTAAAAGATTTAAAAAAAAAAATAATACATCCACCGAACGATTTCAGATTTTTCATATAACTTAAAATAACAAAAAAGAAATAATGCCATTACATAATCACTGAGGGGTAGAAACATCCAGAGAGGTAACAAAATTTCCATGCACAATAATGCTTTAAAATGATACAACACAGCAGATCACTCGAATGTAAATGGATCTCACGAAGGCTCAGCGTGATCCGGTTCTCATGCAGACACATCGCTGGGCATTTCCCGTCATGAGTGATTTGACATGGACTAATTATGTGTTTGAAATACCACGTTTAACTCTCACCGCCGTTCATTTGGTTTAGTCGTTCTTCTGTCAACTTGGCATTTCAGCTGCCACCAATGGAAAAACACATCCGGTTCCTTTGCTTGTCTTGAAACATTAATGTAATGTAATATTAAATAGATAAATGCACAAATGTCATCCATTCATATTGCATCGAATATGGCTCAGATCTTATCTCGTCGTCGTTAAGATAATTTCACAATCACGCCACTGTAACGGCACACAAACAAAACGTGAAAAGTCTGTAGTTTGAGTTTAAAATCTCTGTGATGATTCTGTCCTCTCTTCATTTGATGTTTTTCCTCTCTGTGTGTCTTTGGCACACAACGTGATGCATCTCTGGCAACGTCTTTTTTCTCTAAAACTAACCTGTGATGCAGCAAAACCCAATCCATCTTTGAATAAATAGTTATAATAAATAAGAGCAATAAATAAATGCTAAAACCCCACAGCGACATCAGTGGAAAAACAACAGCTAGACACGATCCCGAGGACTCTCTCTCAGCCCGAGGCGCTCTCGAGTCACGTCTCTCCGTCTTTCGTCTCTCACGCTCTCACGTTCTTTCTCCGCGAGTGCGAGCGGACGCTCGGAGGAGTGCCGACAGCCACTTTCTGTGGGTAAAAATCTTCCTGACTCTAATCGCGTGAGCCCGTTCACACAGCCGTCTCTAGATCCTCGTGCGCCGTCGGCTCCTCCACCGGTTGGCTCTCCATGAGGGACGCCAGCTCTGAGTTCCCGGTGTCCAGGGCACAATCCTTGGGAGTTTTTCCCTGAAAATGACAATGTCACATCAACCTGACTGCTGAGTTGTGGTTATATGCAAAAATTTATGACACCACATGTCAAAACAGGAAACACGAGTAGATTCTCACTAGGAAGTTCGTTTTGCTGAGGGAAGCCCCGGCCTCCAGCAGACGTCTACACACCTCCATGTGCTGTTGTGACGCTGCTTTGTGCAATGCTGTGTCACCGCTGGGAAAAAAAAAAATGAAGGCTAATGAAATGGCAGTTTATACCACTAACACGGAAATAAACAGGTCAAACTGCAGCTACATACGTGTCTCTGTCAGTTAAATCCAACATCAGCTTTGACCCTGAAAAAAACAAAACAAAACAATTTTTTTAATCAAAATACTGCATCTGAGCGAAAAGATTGAACTTATATATAGTATATAGATTTGTAAAATAATATATTAATATTAGTGTAAAAATTTGTAACAATATTTTATTATATATTTTATTTAAAATTTTAGATGATAGACATAAAAATGTATTTTAATTATTATTTATGTCTCAAGTATTTGGACATTTAAGACATTTAAAAATGTCACTTGACATTTAAACCTTACCTTATATAAACAAACAAAAACAAACAAATAAATAAAAATATATGTGTGCATATAATATAAAATAAGAAATTACTAAAAAAATACTTTAAATTACTAAATTAAAAAATGTACCTTGATTTACAAAAATTACCATATTTTCTGAAGTATTGTACATTTAACTAATTTAAGACATTAAAAATGTCACTTGACATTTAAAATACTTTAGACAAACAAACAAACAAATATATATGTCTGCTATAATAAATAAAAATTGACTTTAAATTACTAAATTAAATTAATTTAGATCAATTAACTAATTCCATAAGTATTTAGCCATTTTTAAATGTCACTTATACAAAAAGTATTTTATATATACATATAAAAATAAATTCTTAAAATTTATTTAATTAAATTCATTTCAAGTATTTGGACTTTTATACATATACACATATAAAAAATAAATTATTATTTTAACTTTTTTTGTATGCCCCAAAAAGTGTTTGGACAAAGAAATTTGGAAAGAATTTTTACTGACATTTAAAAAAAAAAAAAAATCTATACTAAATATTTTTGTATATATGTATTTATGGATTTTATTTGATTGGTTTTGATTTAATTGGATTTGATTTTATTTTGTTTGAATTTTGTTTTATATTTAACGTGATTTAATTATTTTTGTGTCCAAATGCCCTTTGGGGCCATTATATATTTAGAAAAAGCTATTTACTCTAAACTGCTTTTGGTTTTGAAATGGGACTGCAACTCACACACAAAAAAAAATCCCTTCTGTCCCAGCTAATCATGTGACTAAGAAACTTTGAACTCTGCGTACACAATCACAGAAGTGTGCGTGTCTACGGGCTCGTCTCACTCACCGTGTTCAAGAATAAAACTCACGATCTCCGTGTGCCCATGTTGGGCGGCCAGGTGCAGAGCGGTGCAGCCCATAGAGTCACGTACCAACAGACTGACCCCGCTGGAGCAACAGCTCGACACCTGTGACACACGAGACAGATCCTGAGTCAGTATGAGTGAGAATACAGATACTTTTAACCAGAAAACAAACACAAGCTGTCACAATAGTTGCGCAAGTGCTTGTGCTCCACCCTGCTGAGTCACTTCTCAAAAATGCTTCCACTTTCGAACACATTAAACAATTAGACGTATTAAAAAAAGATCTTACCGCCTCCACGTCTCCTTTCACAGCAGCCAACAGGAGCACTGAAAAAAAGGTAGAGATTTTGTTAAAACAATGAGTAATGATCATGCATAAGGTAGCAAGTATCCTAGAAAAAAGGAATGACATGCACGAGGGAATTTCTGGTGATGACTTTGCATTGTGAGAATATGGGTTAATCATATGACTTCTGACAGGAAACCTCCACCACTAAAGAAAACAGACCAGTTGAAATATTTGAGTTTGTACTTTACCTTGTTCCTCTGAGGTCAGGGGAACCCTGGAGTAAGGAAACCAGAGGAAAAAAATCAAAGGTCAGCTTTATTATGCAATTACACGGCACAGCGAGGTAAAAAAAAAAACGTCAGGAAATAAACAGAAAGACAAGGCATTGATGAGTCTCACCCGGAACTGGGCTCTACCACCACGTCTGGCATTCCCGGGACCCGGACCTGGCTCACCGCTGGGGCCTCGTGGTCCAGGATGAAAACCTCATCCTGGCATATTTCGGTCACAAAGTGCAGATGCTCCTGTTTGTATACACAAATGCACATTATGCAGCTTCCTGGTCGTGTTTTTATGATGTATATTGCGTAGCACAGTATGGTCATCATACCTGAGCTTTGTCTATGCGATAGAAGCGGTCAGCTGATGTAGCTGGAAACAGAATAAGCATATCAACAGAAGTGTTTACATGCATAGAGTACGTGTCATCTTACAATACAAATGACGCGACTCACAGTCTAGGAAACTCCAGTTTGGTGAAAGTCTGTGTGCTGAACTGGGTCGTGGCAGACCTGTGCTCTCATCCTGATAAAACACACATAAACACATTAGAGAAGTAATTAAGTAAGAATGATATGATGTTTAGACTCTAATTCAGTTGCTCAATTTAAATTGAGGGGTCAAACTGGATGCCGAATTTTAATACAAAAAAAGTACAAATTAATTAAGTTTAGTTTAGTATAAATCACACATAATAACACAACATATGTTGTATGTTGGGGTATAATTTATTTATATATCACTGTATTTAATTAACTTTTATTTTGTTGACCACAGACTACTTTATTTATGTTATCAGTGCAAAATGAAATTATTTAAATTCTGATGCAAATCTTTTTAATATATATTTTTATTAAATTATCAAAAAAATTATACAAAATTAAAAGATTCAAATACTAATGTAAATATTTGTATATTTATTTTTTAATAAGTTATCATTACACAGTTAATCAATTTAAATTCTGGCATGAATATTTTCATTACATTTATGATGTTATTTTTACTAAATTTAACTATTTAATTTTTGATGTGAACATTTTAATATGTATTTTATTAAGTTAGCATTACACAATTGATAGATTTACTAAATTATTAAAACTAAATTATTTAAATTCTGGTGTGAATATTTTTAATATATATTTTTTATTAAATTATCACTACAAAAAAGTTTTAAATATTGATGCAAATATTTTATATATATATATATATATATTATTAAGTTATCATTACACAATTAATAGATTTAAATTCTGGTGTGAATACTCTTAATCTATACGTTTATTAAATTATCATTACAAAATAAAAGATTTACATTTGGATGCGAATATTTGTAATATTTTTTATTTAATAAATTTACTATTAATAAGTTATTACAAAGTTTATAGATTTAAATTCTAATGACAGTATTCATTTTTATTATTTATTTGAACAATCTGTGGTTCTTAACATCTGTTTTGATGGCAGTAATAATTGTTTTGACAGTAACGAACTTAAATTTGGGAATGTTTAGGTATAATTATTTTTAAGAATAATTAATATAATTCATCACTGTGAATCAGATTCATCTCTGTGAATTTGATACATTTCTTTGAGTTGGAATTTAGTCAGTTCCACTTCCTGTCATTTCAATTCAACATCCTGTGTGTTGAATTTTGTCCAAACCCATCTAGGCCTTTACCTGGTAATGCACTCTGTGACCAGTAGAGGGCGCCTGATGCAAATCCTGCCAACAACAGACACAAATAGGTGAGTACAAGAATTTATAACATGATGGTGACAAGCTTTGGTTAGATTCCACGTTAAATGTTAACGTTGAAATGAATAAAAACTACAGGACCAGAAAATGCAGTCAGGATTTATTCATCAGTCTGACAGGAGCATCATGGGAAGTGCTTACCTCCTGCAGTCTGTCAATGTACAGTCGACAGGTTTCCAGGTCACAGTCTCCTCTCACCACCACGATGCCAACAGGAGTAGCTGAGCAAGCAAACACACAGAGTGACTCACTTCACATATTCTCCCTTCCTACAGCAACTGAATTGTAGGAAACTTTCGTATTAACTTACAGATGTCACGCAGACGCTCTTTGTCGAACTGCATGCTCTCGTACTCCTGCAGGATGATGCGGTTCACTCGCAGACGCAGGCGTTCAGGGACGGCATGAGGGCTGCGATACGCAGATGACAACAAATGAGAACTGACTGCACATTCATGAAATATTTAATAAATAAAAGGTAATGCTCACAGGAACTGCATGAAAACACTATGATTGTACTCAATCATAATGAATAGCTATGAAAACAACATTAATTTCAGACGATGAGGGGCGTGTGAGGAAGAGTGAAATGAGCTTCACAAAAGGACAGGTGAAGATCAGGAAGGACTGTGGTTATTAATGCATAAAAATGCTTTTTGTGCCCATTTGGTCTGTTTAGACCAAATCTGTCATCTTTGTTCAAGTCAACATGACTGACCCTTGAAAGAATCATGACATACTCAAATGAATCATTATTTACTATAACCAACATTAAATTAAATTGTTTACTATCTGCAATATTTTATAAAAAGTTAATAATAAAAGGTTCAAAATGCTTAAATAGCTATTTGGTTAATTATTAGCGTTATTTGTCTTGCCCTGCGTCCATATAGCCAAACAATGCTGGCACAGAAAAACAATAAAATAAATAATATAATTATTATTAATGTTATTTTAATACTTTATTTTTTGAAAACATTTATATGATTTTTAATTAAATAAAAATAATTGTAAAAATCTGATTATTTTTACTTAATTTTAATTTTATTAAAAACGTTTATGTTTTTTTAATTAAGTCTTAATTCTTAATTATTGTATTTAATTCAAAATATTTTTTAAGTATTACAGTGTAAACATATATATAAAGAATCATTTCAATTCAATTACTCACATTAATTATTATTTACTATAACCAACATTAAATATTTAAAAAAAAGTGAAAAATGCTTAGTTATTTGGTTAATGATTAGCATTATTTTTCTGCCTGTGCAGTCCATATAGTCAACAATGCTGGTATAGAAAAATCAAATAAATTAAATTATTAATTCTGTTTTATTATTTTATTTTATTAAAAACATTTATATGATTTTTTAATTAAATAAAAATAATAAAAATCATTATGAATTATTTTATTTGATTAAAAATATTTTATAAATCATATAAAAGTACTAATTTTAAAAATCAAATAAAATGAAAAAGATAAAAAATATATTACAAAATATTTTTAGTACAGTTTATAAACAAAAAAGTATATAAAATGTAAATAATAATAATATAATTAAATGTCAACAATAATAATAATAGCAAAATAATATGTATATAACTTTATTTTAGTATAAATTATATATAAATATATAATGATATAAAATGACATTTATTATATTATGAATAAATTAATATTACATACTACTAAATATTATTTCTATATGTCATGTATTGGATTAATTATATATTATATACATAATTTAATTATACAATAATTTATAATTTATATCTATAATTTAACAATGTAATGAATAATTTTATTTAATTGAAATATTTAAATATAAATTATATATTAAATGTATATTATATAAATTCTGATTATGAATACAAATCCTTTATCAGACTGATTTGTGCCCAATAAGCCTGTAAACAGGGTCGTTTTGACTTCACATTGACTTTAAGATGCGCTGTGAGTTGAGCAGAAAACACAAAACACTCATGAGTGAGAGCCCTCGACTCACACAGATACACACACGCTCTGTCACACGCCTCTGTGTGTGTGTGTGCTGGAGGGATGTTGAGAGATACCGTACTTACACAGAGAAGGAGTCGGGGGGAGCAGAGAGGCGGCGCAGGTCGGCTGCGCACACTTTCTGAATGCTGCGTCAGCGCAGCCACACAGGAACACAGGCAGCACAGCCAAGCCAGTCAGCACAGAGACAGAGAGACAGAGAGAGAGA
>JAHKKF010534939.1:0-37466 GCA_019740295.1 Labeo calbasu
ACACACACACACACACACACACACTTCCTGATTCATTGTTCAGACAATTGCTATTATTAGTGCAGCTATTAATCATGTACATTACTAAGACAGTTAGTTTGCAAGTAACTTATGCAACAAAAACAAACCATAACAGATACACCTGGTTTAATTCTATTTTTTGCTCCAGCCATGAACCAGAATATATTTGCTGTCAAATTACTCCCTGGCTATTGTATACTCAATTTCACTTCCCTTTGTCCAACAAAATAGATGTATCTCACTAGAATGACAGTGTCTCTAAACGTTGAGTTGACTTCATGTTTCTTTGTCAGACTTGCACCAGACATTTCCTAGACAGCATAAATATGAATCTGTCATTCCTTGAAGAGCAGCATTCTTGATTCATTGAGCAGGTCACTTCTGGGGTCAGGGATGAGTTTAGACAGATTAAATCACAACTTGAAAGGATGAAAAACAACAACAGCGCAGTCAAGACAAGAAAAAAAAAAATGGTAAAAAATACACTAAAACCTTATGGGCTATGCCATCCTGGCCCATATTTTAAAAATAGCCTATTTATAGCACTTTGCTTTTAAACTTTGTATGGCACCGGCTGCATCTGGGAGAGACTTTTTTTATATACTGTGCTGTATTTCAGAAATGACAGCTAAACAATGACGATAACCCTCCCCCATTTCTCTGCAACGGAGCTACAGCCGCTAGGAGAAGCTTCCGATGAATGAAAGCCATGAATAAGCTCACTGAGATTACTTCATGTAAATGGAGGCCTCCTACTCATCCCTGCAGGCCTGAGCACTTATTTGGCAATGTTCTCTAGAAGGCTGTTTTTACCTGTCATAACAACATGTGTGCCACACAAAGCCCCTTCATCAATTAGAGGCGTGATTATGTTAAGCCATGCACGAGTTTTGTTTATTCTTCCCGCACACGAGGCGAAGTCATCCACGCTGGGCCTGAATGCCGCTTACATCACGTTCTGTCTTCCTGGCAAGCTTTATAGGCTTTCAAAGCCTGCGGCGGTGACTGTGCTTTAAGGAGTTGGTTATATGCCCACAGAGACAGAGAATATTCCCAATCCAGTCAGCTGTGAAAAGGCAACATTTACAAAGCCTCCTGTGACAAAAAAATCTATTACAAACAAATTTGCCAGAGTTACAGAATTGTTTGCTCTTTTGAATGACTGTTTGTGTAAATTGTGTTTGAAAGAATAATTGATTCCAAAATGAAAGTTTTGGTATTATTTAGTCATGCTGACATTGTTTCTTCCATGGAACACAAACAGTTGTGCATGCAACAAAATTGTGCGTGCAATAACATATTTGCAGACTTAGATCTTTACTCAACTGGGTTTAAATAGTTTATAATAGAATAACTAAAAATTAACATGGTCTATTTGCTGACATTGTCCTCATGACACATACTGTCTTTGGTCATGGTCATGGCTCGCTAGTTTGCATTAAGAAAAACAAGCACATCAACATGACTAGAATGCATGCAGGTTCAGTTTTTGCTGTGTGATAGTGTTGCCGGCTAAGGAAAAAATTATTTCACTCTTTGTGCTGGTGCCAGGACAGAGATTTGATTTAGCCAAATTCTGAATGGATTATACATAGCTCAGAAAAGAGTGCTTCCCTTATAATCAGAATGGCTGTCACTCATCTTCATTGTGATGAGTCTTATTATTACACTGAACAATGAATATCTTTACATCCTCACAATCAACAAATATGCTGTCATTGTCTATATTACTTAACGCTGCAAAAACACATTGTAAAAAGAAACCTTTGATGCCCTACAGTGTACAAATGCAAACTGAGGCATTTGCCAAATCAATTTTCTTATTACTACAGCTTCAGCTGAGGTTGCTCTTACTTTAGTTTTAGCACCCTCTAACATCCCTGTACTCATGGGCCTAGAGAGAACTGGTGTTCATTAAATGCACACTATAGATTGTTAACGCATGCTCAAGCAATTGATAGCACACGACAGCACCAATTAGCGGGCTACTACCCGACTAGTCTATATGCAACCTCTAGTATGTACTAACGGTCACTGGGGGTGCTGTTCTCTGCAATATTCAGAAAAAATAAAATTTATATAAAAATGTAATATATAGTGTTGTCAAAAGTACCAACGTAAGTACCAGTCGGTACTGAAATGTAAAAAATGTGACTACTAGCATTTTTTTAGGATTTTGAGCACTGTTGAGTGGATTCTTAAACACCTCTGATTGGCCATTGTGCTCACACACTCAACAAATGTGTCTGTGATTGGCTACAATGATCCTTGCTTCACACTCTTCACCGAGCGCTTACACAGATACACACGGGAGTGTTGGAAAGCCGTGTCTATCAGCGAATCCCTAATATATCTGCTCATAGATAAATATGAGGATGGACTCGGCTTTCAAACACTCACGTGTGTATCTGTGTAAGCCCATTGGTGAAGAGAGTAAAAGATGTGTATTTACAACACATTTTTGAAGCAATGATCATTGTAGCCAATCATGACGTATCTGACAATAGCCAATCAGAGGTAATTAAGAATCCGCTCAACAGCGCTCAAAATGCTTGCGGGAAATGCTGGTATCATCACATTTTTAAGATTGCAGTACCGACAGTACCAATTCAGTGATGGTCACTTGATTCGTTCCTGAAAGAATTAGCAATTTTCCAACTAGTGAATAAGCTATTTAGTCGTGTCCTTGTCCATTTGAAGCTGTAACAATAGAATATTGGCGAAGCATATGGCAAACGCTCCAATGCATATTTGCACGCTGGAGGGCATCAAAGGTTTCTATTTACAACGTGTTTGTTCAGCATTGAGCAGTGTAGCTGATTACAGACTTATCTGTTTATTTCCTGAACGCAAAGGCCACAAGGGGATGTTAGGTTGTTCACTGAAAAGTTACGAAATATATATAATTGCCATAAAAATAAAATATGAATATAGTATTAAAGAAAAAAGATGATGAGCTAGAATGTGTTATGGCCACAGATCAGTTTAGCAAATAATTCAATGACAGTCAACTGATTCCTTCTTAAATGAATTAGCAATTTTTCAAATTATCAGTTCAGTTGAATAATTCAGTGTTTTGGCCACAAATCAGTTGAGTAAGCAATCCAGTGACAGTTACATTCCTGAACGAATCAGTGGTTTTAGATGAATTATTTATGAGTATCAAGTCCCAGTACTGTTGTATTGGGACACTTGGCAGAACACTTGGCTTCTACTCGACCAGTCAGAACACTTGGCTTCTTCAGAACGCTTGGCTTCTACTCGACCAATCAGATTCAAGGACCAGAATTAAGTATTAGTTAAAATCTGAAGTTCTACATCTATATCCTTTACTGGTTATTTTACTTTTTTTTTTTTTTCCTAAGGACTAGATGATATATCATATTGACACCAAATGTTGTACACACATTTATAATATATATTTTTTTAATCTATATGTATCTATGAGAGTCCCTTAAAAGGGTTTCATCATATATGGAGGTCCATGGCATAAGCAACTGTAAAAACCCCAGGCCTTACCAAATATCTGAATATCCTCCAGCGTGAATGAGATATAAGAGCAATGGCTGCAAAACTTCTCCTTTTGTGCTCCACAGAATGATTAAAGTCATACGAGTTTCTACAACAACAATAACGACAGTAAATAATGACAGAATTTTCATTTTTAGGTAAACTATTCCTGTAAAGTACTGTATGACACTGACTGGTTGCTGACGTAGCAAGCATGGCAGACGCAAAGATAAACTGCTACTGAGCTCAACCGAAGATCTTATTTATACGCTCCAGGTGTTTTTGGCAAGTTTGGATGGCAAATTCAGTCAGCAAACAGCTTAGGCTGCATTTCTCAAGTGCTGACATTGGGGAAACGATCCAGAGTATGTTGAGCTATGATTTAGAAGCTAATGTCTGTGTTTCATGCCATTACGTGAAAAATGAGGGCTCCTCTCTGATTGTAATGTTCCTAGACGGTGCCCGATGAGAAACCAATGAGCACCGCAACAGCTTTCACATGGTTGTAAATAGGCCACCATGACTTAGCCTCAAGGAAACAGACGGCCTACATTTTAAGGTTGGAAGAAGATACTCTAAAAGCCTTTAGAAAGAATGTGAAAAATGAGCAGGCCAACAGGTCAAAGGTCACGAATGCCATGTGCACAAAGAGTGCACTCAACAGTCCTCTAAACAGCAAGCCGTAAGGGCAAATGAAAGCGAAAGGAGCACCAGGGCAAGCTTCATGCCACGAGAGACGCCTGGGCCATTTGTCGCTTTGAAGGAGTAAAGGAACAGGGCAAATTACGGACACAATTTTTCAATGCAGCATGACATCAGTCATCCTTCATCTTTAACTCATCTTCTTTCCAAAGGCCCATTGAGCATAGATTCTTTTTTATTGGTAATTCCTACCTGCAGTACTGATATAACATGTCAGAGCTTCTAATATGTGCTTCTAACAGATGAGACCACATACTGCCTTCTCTACCAGTCATCATTCTCTTAAGAACATTTCTGGAAGCACGGAGCATCTGTCAGTGCCCTATAACCAATGATTTGTACATTTCTCTGTCTGTTCTCCCCTGTGGTTTCTAGAGAGATGCACTTTGCTTTGAGGGCTTGACAATGATGTTTTCTGACAATTTTATTTTAAGTTTTTTTCACTTTTTAAACATTGTGCTACGCATGGAAGCAGAACGCATTGCGGCTTCCTCTGTCCTAACAAAGTGATTGGGGAAAGTACAATTAAATAACACGGCAGAATTCCGGTCTGGTCCATTGGTTATTATTCATAACCGATATGCATGAAACCCATTTGAAATGGCCTAATCATGGCAGATGGGTGATAAAGGGCACACAAAGACTGTGGACAACAATAGGAAGTTTAAGCTTTGGACCAAAGGCGTTTGAATCGCTTTTTAAAGATTCAAAAGAGTTTTCTGGGTTAGGGCTTTATCCAACCAAAAGCTTTATTTATTTATTTATTTCACAGTTTATTGACTGAATCATGAATGCTGTTTCATTGCATTCATTGCTAAAAGGCTGGTAAGGTTTATCGAAATGGAAAGTGAATTGATTATGTCTCTGCGGAAACAAATTGGCTGATGTTGCATTTCTGGTTTTGTGCCTGAAAGGTGTCTTTCAGAACTGTTTTCTTGTTAATTAGCATTAGTGGTGGTGTTTCAACATTGACTTCTCTGTAGGCAGTGTTGTTGGTAATTTGGTGTTTTTACACCAGGTAGTTTAACATTACAACATACTTCAACAAAAATTCGAGAGATGATACCCCCCATAAGATCGGTGTGTGTTTACTGTTAAAAGAGTAGATATAGAAATGTTTACCATGCAGAAAATGGTCAATATATCATTAATCTAATTCTTTCCTATTTTATATGTTATTGCACACCAAAAAATAAATAAATAAATAAAAAATAAAAATAATAATAATAATAATAATAATAATAATAATAATAATAACAACAATAATAATGAAAATGGGCCATCCAGCCCCAATCCCAGTTGGGGCTGGATGTCACTAGTTTCATTCCTGAACGAATCAGTGGTTTTAGATGAATTATTTATGAGTATCAAGTCCCAGTACTGTTGTACTGTTACAGAACACTTGGCTTCTACTTGACCAATCAGATTTAAGGACCAGAATTAAGTATTAGTTAAAAATCTGAAGTTCTACATCTATATTCTTTACTGATGAGGTCAGTCCATGAGGTCCATGGCATAAGCAACTTTAAAAACCCCGGCCCTAACCATATATCTGAATATCCTCCAGCGTGAATGAGATATGAGAGCAATGGCTGCAAAACTTCTCCTTTTGTGCTCCACAGAATGAATAAAGTAATACGAGTTTCTATAACAACAACAACGACAGTAAATAATGACAGAATTTTCATTTTTGGGTAAACTATTCCTTTAAAGTACTGTATGACGCTGACTGGTTGCTGACGTAGCAAGCATGGCATCTAATCTATCTACTCTTTCAACAGTAAATGCACACCAGTCTTACGGGGGGCATCATCTCTCGAATTTTTGGTGAAGTATGTTGTAAAAAAAATAAAATAAATAAATAAATAATAATAATAATAATAATAATAATAATAATAATAATGAAAATGGGCCATCCAGCCCTAATCCCCTTCTTTAGACAAGAAGCCCCTCAAGGTAAGTAAATGTTTTTTTGTTTTGTTTTGTTTTTTTTGCAAAATATGTGAATAAATCACAATTTAAAGCTTTTCAGTCTCTTCTTTTTTTTTTAATGTATGCTATTAATATAAAATACTACATCAAATATTCTATTTTAATGTGTGCCTTTTGGCAAGTTTGTTTTATAATTTATTAATGACAGACAAATCAAATCACATATAATTATTAAATAAAAAGCACCAGAAACAACATTGCTGGGAGCCTTTTGTCTCAAATCTAACCCAAAAGGTCTGACTTTAAAGTCATGATGAAACAGAAGCAGCAACAGACATTTTCCTATCTGCTAATGTTTCAGTTGTTGATTGAAGTGCAACATCTGAATGTTGCACTCAAAAGTGGAGGCAGATAAACGCAAGCTTCCAGGTCGGAGACTAAATGGCTGGGAAAGTCCAGCATATGTCCCCAAAGGTCCAGTTGTGACTTTGATCAAACAGGTTAAAATACATAAATGAATAAACATATTCAAGAATTAATTGTTCACAATAAGATCTACAACATACATTTAGATAACAGATTTTCATTTCATGCTGACTTTAAAATGGAAACAATATTTGTTACCAAATAAAAAATTAATCCCCTGTTAACACATATCTAATATAAAGTCAGCGAGAGAGAGAGAGAGAGAGAGAGAGAGGGAGAGATTATTATCAAAACTGTTGAGATGGAATAAATCTCGCACAATGTGATGTTCAGATGAAATGACAGCATCAATAGGACCATAACCATCTAACAAATTGTTGTTCAAATTTAGTGACTAGAGAAAAAAAATACTACATTTATTGGCAAAGAGAGGTTTTCTTGACCAGATCCAATCCAATAATAGTGAAAATTGGAGAGAAATGTTGTTCCTGCAGTTCTGTATGTTTTCACACTGAGCCCGATCTGCTTTCTAAGACCTTATATTAAGCAGTTAAGCGCATAAACACATAATCGCTAAAATGCTGACTGCCCCACGCTACTATATGTAGTAGCTATTAATAGAAGCACAATTATCAGCGTTGCATAAATGTGCAGTTCTAGAGCTAGACCTTTGAGTGCATTTCCTATGAAACCCCATTTGTGCTTTAACTGCAACTTTATATCTCACAATGAAATTTTATAGCACATACTTGGACAAAATAACATGAACATCAAGGAAATAGGGAATATTTATACCTTTAATAAGGCTTCCATTCTTCTATATTCATACAACTTCTGAACAGTCTACAGTTGAATGTTGTCTATCAGAACATCTGCCAGTTGCTTTAGAGATATTAAAGGATAGAACTGGCTTCTCAATCTTTTCTCTAAAACTGCCCACAGTGGTTTAATAACATTCAAGTCATTGATTTGACCAGGGCAGAAGTTCATTGTGGTGCTGTCCAGGTTTTAAATGATCATGACTACATATTTTTTTCATATTTTAGCATTAATGTCTGAGATGAAAAATTTTAGCGTTTGCAGCTCTTTCATGGATGTTGGTTTTGTGAAGTTCTCTGTGGTCAGTTTCTGTGGAAACAGGGACTGCAAGTTGATCAATCAAGTTTGCTGTCATTTTGCTGCAGTAGTTCTGTGTTGTTTGAACACAGTCCTCCTTAGTGTTTGACAGTCCCTATCATTCACTTTTAGTTTTCACCCACTATTCTTCTTCAGTGACGAAGTCTTGCGTACACAGTCATAATCGTAAAGTCTGTTGTTGTTCTGATAAAAAGGCTTCCATGATTTGTCCTTTTTGGAAGTCTGACAAGACGCTTGCACTAAACACTGCTGAACACTTATACTACACTGATTTACTGTACAAACTAAAGAACATAGTCAAGGGGGAAAAATTAAGGATAATCACAGCGTGTTTTCCACTGTTCATCTATGCAAATTATATTAACTCATATGTGACCCTGGACCACAAAACCAGTTATATTATAACCAGTTAAATACAGATTTATACATCATCTGAAAGCTGAATAAGCTTTCCACTGATGTATGGATTGTTAGGATAGGACAATATTTGTTCGAGATACAACTATTTGAAAATCTGGAATCTGAGGGTGCAAAAAAAAAAAAAAAAAAAAAATCAAAAGACAGAGAAAATTGCTTTTAAATTTTGTTCTGAGCAATGCACATTACTAATCAGAAATTAAGTTTTGATATATTTAAGGTAGGAAATTTTCAAAATATCTTCATGACACAATCTTTACATAATATCCTAAAGATTTTGACCCATACAATGTATTTTGGGCTATTGCTAGTTAAGACTGGTTTTGTGGTCCAGGGTCACATATAATATGCATTTGCATTATTTTGGCCAACCCCTGTATCTCTTAATGCAATTTTATATTGCACAGGGAAACTGTATATCCCAAAATATCTTGCAGTTGTGACTTTGTTTGTCGAAATAATGTTTCTCATAATTTTACATTTCACATTGTGACTTTAAAATCTCACAACTGTACTTTTCTCACAATGTGACCTTATAAGCTCATAATTGCAACTTTGTTTCTCATAACTGTGACTTTTAGCTCACACTGTGGCTTTATATCAAGGTCCAAGGAGGTGATGATGGAGGGAGGAGCCAAGGCGGAGACAGAAGGGTCCAGGGCGGATCAGATGGAGGGAAGAGCCATGTGTCGCGGCGGGCTTTGGCTGTCTGTCTGCGGTGGGCTCGGGCAGCTCCACATAGCAGAGTGATGGTGGGCTGGGCTCTGGGTCCTGAGCGGGGCTGGTGTTGTCCACGATCAACGATGACTTGCAGGACACCAGCACCTACTCAATGAAGGCAGCGAGGCTCTCTCGAGGACCATCCCTGGACAACTGTGCTCATGTGGTGGTGTTCAGTCCAGCAAAATAGAAAGAGCAGAGGCAGTTGTCCGGGTAGTGTGTGTAACTGGCCAGAAACACAAAGTCCTCGGTGTGGTCCTCGAGAGAGTGGTCCCCCTGCTCCAGCAGGAAGACAAGGACAGCAAGATAATAAAAAAATAATAAAACACCGATCAAAACCTTTTTAGAGGTCCGGTCTTCTGTCATGTAAAGGGTGAGGAAGGGGCGAACAAAGACAAAGGTCAAAGATAGAAGTCCTTATTATAATTCGCAGGTAATTCCAAAACAGGTAAATCCACAGCAGGAGGGTAAAAACACACATTCACATAGACAAGACCAGACGACAAACACTGAACTGAAACCAGCTTATAAAGACAGGTGATTACAATGAACTTAATTAAGACACAGGTGATACAAGGTTAACCAATAATGATATAACGAGGCCAGGAACAGGAAGACCATATATGGGCACAAGAGGGAAAAACCAATACAAAGAGTTCAGGGGTGTGACAATGTATTGTAAATGTGAAATTATATCTCTGCACATCTTTTTATCTTGTAATTGCAACTTTGTTTTTCAAATCTGTAAATCTCACAATGTGTTTTTAATTTACTTTTACTTGTCTCTTGACTTGATCCCTATACAGTATATGGCTAGGTTCTCTTCTTTAGTGTCCCCATCCAAAAACACAAAATAAACTAATATTTTATGTTATTTCATGTTATATGATGTTTGTAACCCTAAGACCAGTAATAGTGACCACTAAAGTGTGCAATGGTGTTCTAAAATAAGGAGCCGAAGTTGTCACTTCTCACTTTTCAGTCAGTCATCAGCGCCAGCTAATTTCAACAAGCTGATTGCTCACTACAAAAAAAAAAAAAACATTGTTTTCAGGCCATTTTTAACTATTATTTTGACTTAAAACAGTGGTTGTATCTAAGTGTGTGAGTTGTTGACTTTTTTATTAGTCTTCACATTAAGGCCATTATATTATTCATTAAGACTGATTTATGAACGCACATAAACACAAGAGGTGGCATGAACCAATCACAGCCAATTAACCAGTCATATCCAATCATATTGCTATGTAGGTATTGCCTCCTCTGACGTGACTTTCAGTGTTAATTTTGATTTAGTCTTAGGCATAGTCTTTTGACTAAAATGCTATTTAGTTTTAGTCATATTTTAGTCATCTGTGTTGACAATTGTTTCAGTTTTAGTTTTCTACAGTAGATTTAGTGGGCTAAAATCTAATGGGTTTATTAACAGTATAATGCATTTATTAAGTATTTCTCTAAAATTACCAAACTCATTGATATTACACTATAAAAAATGCTGGGTTGTTTTTTCAACCCAAATGCTGGGTTGAGACTGCTGGGTAAGGATGCTGGGTTAATTTAGCCCAATTTGGGTTAAAAACTGGTCTTGATTTGTAACCCAGCGGTGTTTAAGTGATTTTTAAATGAACAAGATTTGTAGATTTAATGCCTAGCTCAATTTTGGATTCATTTTAGCCTAGCAGTATAGTAATTTTAAACAATAAAAAACCAACCCAGCATGCTGGGTCAAATATTCAATCCAACTCGCTGGGTCAAAACAACCCAGCGTTGGGTTCGTCCCTTTTTGACCCAGTGCTGGGTTGCCAAAATAACCCAAACTGGGTTGTTTTTAACCCAGCATTTTTTAGAGTGTAAGGTTTTATCATAATAGACAGATTTAACTGCTGTCACACGCAACGTGGCTTTATATTAAAACTAAGTGAAACCACTTCACATAAAGAAACAAGAACATGGTCTTCTTTTCAATGAAATGCCATGCTTATATAGGCTAATTATGCGTTCTTTATAATAACTTATTTACCACATTCTTCATTCTTTAAAGCAGACAAATTTATTTATATAAATAAATTTAGATCAATCTTTATTAGGGCTACTAAAGTGATTCAGTCAAGACCAGTAAGTGATTTTCTTTTGTTGCTTGATTAGCGCGAGAGTGTGTGAGAGGCGCTGCTTCGGTGTGTGTGCTCAGAAAACTGAACCAAACTGAGTTCTCTTTTGCATCGTCAAATTTATCCATATCTCTGGTCTTCTCTTGCTCCCAGCTACGGACGTTTTTTAACATTTTATGAGATGTGCAGCAAATGTATGCCAGTTTATATCCCACCAGATAGATTAATAAGCGATTATACAGTTCAAATGTATGCATCTAACCTTTTAACCATGCAGCAGATTCGTTCTGAATGAATCTCTTTCCAAATTGCCCCTCCCTAACATTTTTGTCTCGTATTTATTCGTTGACGAAAATGTCAATAGGTTTTTGTTATAGTTTTTGTCATTCAAAGCGAGTTTTTGTTTTGTTATCGTCTCGTCTTCATCTGTGACGAAAATTATGATGAAAATAATTTGTCAACGAAATAAACACTGGTGACTTTCCCCATTCATTCACATTTACCCCCCAAACTCATGGCATGCTTTAAGGGGTCTGTTTAAACTCGGTGGGCTCAGGGGAGGCGGGAGAGATGAGAGGCAATTTTGATGAGAGGTAATACCACAGTAATTTTGCCTGCTGGTGTCGCTGTTATTATATTATATTTATGTGTGTGTGTGTGTGTTTTTGTACTATTAATTCTTTTCTCATACAATTTGTTGAGGAGTCACTGCCTCCCTTGCCTCCTCGGAGGACATGCCCCTGCCCTAGAGGTGTTTTACAGTATGTCAGTTCTGTGAAATGGGAAAAGGAATTTCGAACACATTGTCTCTCCTGCCACAATTATTAAACAAAAATATTTTTGTGCAAAAAAAGTACAGTAGGTTACTTTGAAATCGAACAGGGGATCACCTCAAAACATCCAGCCATTTACTAATGTCACATCCCAGGCCTAGTTCTGCAGCGGAGGGTGAGGTTGCTAGCTGTGCCACAAACTGTCAGCTAAGAGATGTAAAGGGGTTGCTAGAGGTATTCCTGTAAATATTTCACCGGCCTCCCAGGGCTCAGAGGCTGAGGCTCAGCACCGGTAATGGTATGCCGTGGCGGGAGGCCTCTGGCAGAAGTAGAGCAGAATAATGGAAACAGATTGGGTTCCCGGATCAATTCCCAGTTGGCTCCCCATCAGCTGCGGCAATTATTCATGCCACCGACAAAAGATAACGGCGAGTTAAAAATAAAGTCGCAACAGGGAGCGGAGGATCACCTTAATTACAAACAACATAAAAAAACTCTGCACTGGGAGATACCAACCCCTCCCAAACAATGGCCCGTGACTGTGTCAACCTGCTTTCGGTCGAGCGTGTGTGTGTTCGGCAGTCCATTAGTTGTTAGTTGTTGAGGAAGGGTGTTACAGGGTTAATGAGGAAACTGCTGTAGAGTACGGACCCTCTGAGTATGTTGTTCGGATCGATTCGCTAGTTTAAGCCGATAACCTTTTGTGTTAAGCTAAGTCTTAGAGTATTATCTGGGGCCCAAAGCCTGTATTTATCACCCGGCTAAAAATAAGGGAATTAAACAAGTTCACTTCTCCTCATGCAGGTAATTATATTCATTAGATTGAGGGAAAATAGTTCAAGATCAGAAGTTCTAATGAATGCTGCAGTGGTTTCCCAAAGAAAATTGGAATCCTCAGGGGTTACTTCTTTTTTATAGCTCAGAGGACTTAAAAGAATCATTCACCCTAAAAATTAAATTTCTTTTTTTATTTCAGCACCGTCATGTTGTTCAAAACCCATATGACATTTCTTACTTCTTACTTTTGAAAAAAAGTGATGCTTTGAAACCCTTTTGAAAGCTTTGGTCTCTATTTGTTTTATTGCATGGAGTAACCAGGACATTCTTCAAAATGTCTACTATTTTTGTTTTCCTTGGAAGAAAGATAGTCATATGGGTTTAGAAGAACATTGATTTCTGAGTTAAGGTTTGTCCTACATATTAAATTTTCATTCAAATTCTTTCTGAGATATAAAATCAATTAACTTTTTATTGTAGACAGAACACATTTGACAAAAACAAATTTTGCATACATTTTATCTCTAAATAATGATTCAAATATGTTTTTGTTGCTGTGTAATGCTTGTTGAGCTATTGTGTCAAAAAGCAGAAATAAAGCATTAAACTCAGGTTGAGAGATTTTGCAGAGATTTTAAGCTCCAGTCGTAAATGCTGCAGTAACGTTATCAGAGTCAGTTTGCCAAAAATATGGCATTTGAAACTTAGTGTTCAATCTGTCTGGAGTTATGCAATTGAATATTGTTGTGTCTGCTATAAAACTGGCTATAATAATTCCGCATAATGTGAGCAGCTGTCTTAAATTCCCCATAATACGTTCACTTCCGCTCTGCATAGCTTCTTCAACACTTAAAAAGGGGTTAGAAATCTTTCCTGTTAGTTGCTTGCGTGTTAAAAACTTAGTAAAGAAAGAAACAGAATTTTCAAAGGTAAAATTCTGAGAGTTCCCTTACTTATTACATTCAGAATGGGTGGTCTAGTCTTTTGATTCCTCTTCACACAGCGAAAGGGAGCCATTACAACTCATAAGTAATAGATTCTCTATTGATTTTTGAAAATATTGCTGTTTGCAGCTTTCACGCCTGAGTGCACAAGTAGGAGGTGAGGAAAAAGAGAGGGCCAACGAGGGACAATGAGAGACTGATAAAGAGATATAAATAGGAGGAAATAGTTGGAAAATGAAGTCAGATGGATGTGATGGGCGAATTAGAATTCAGAACATATTTCACAGCGTGACTCCAATTGTAAGTCGGATATTTTCTGCTTATCTTACCAAAACAGTAGCACAATAACAAATATCTGGAACATGTCCTCGTTCCATGACTTAATTTGCTCCTTATTTATCACTTCATGCTTTGTGTTCTTAATCCAGAGCTACTGCAGGAATGGCAGTTCCACAAAGGCAGTGAGATGTGAGTCTTAAGTTATTAATTATGGAATCCCTGCAAAATAAGTACCAGGTTTGCCTCCGGCTATGTGCTTGATGCGATACAATTTAAGTAGAGAAAGATATGGGAATACATTTTAACAGCCTTGAGAAATGGAACTCCGCTCACTAGAACCAAAAATGTACTGAAGATGCATTTTCTGCAAATTAGTATAATGAAAAATTGGTTTCAAGATAGCAGTGAACAACTATAAGGAAATATCCAGGTCTTTAAATTTCACTTATCTGCTTACCTTCTGACCTACCTAACCATTCAACCTACCAACCCGCTAAAAGAAAATTAAGCCTATGTTTAGACCTTGTATATATGAGAGCAGAGTATAATACAAATAAAAAATGCTGCCATTCATAGGACGATCTGTTCCTGGTAGAGGAATATTACTTGGGCCCTACCATAATCTATTGTAGAATACTGCAACATTGCAACAACAAACAACACGAAGGCAGGATTAAACAGCCTTTGCTTGCGAGCAAAGGATTGACCCCTGTGGACCCCAGTTTAACCTCAGTCTTTGATTATATTGAATGTCGGGAGATGTGACAGGAAATCTGTGACAGGCACATGGGCTACATCTACTGAAGATCATCAAATGCGAGACACTATATCTTTTTTGGAGGGTGTCAAAGGTGCTCAGTGTTGATCCTGTCTTCTGAAGGACATGAACTTCACGGTTTTCTAAATCCATCTGTAATCCACATCACACCACTGCAGAAAACAAGTCCCTTACCTCTTTTCAACCCACATCGACATGATATAATAATTCAGACCAAATCCTTCCTTCCAAAGCTGTTATTTGTCTTTATAAACGTTTTTATATATTCAAATAATAAAGACGGTCCAAAAATATGGAAAGAGTCAAACACAAACAATAGTCAGACCAAAAATTAATAATAATAATGACTCATAAATCATTAAGTTTCATTTTTGAGTGAGCTCATTTTATCTTAAATTAGGATGTTTTAGAATTAGGATTAGGATTATGTTCATTGCAGGTGTATTCTTACCAAATCACACTCACAAAATCCATGTCTCAGAACAAAAATTAATTCAAATATCATTAATTTCAGTAGCCATAACCATCTAGCCAATGCCAACGGGCTCCTCAAACATCGCCCTGTTTAACACACTGTCTGTGCCTTTGTGTTTGGCAGTAAATATGGAAATCATCTGCAGATTTCTGCAATTAACATATGTTTGTGAGAGGATCTGTAGGCTTATTTGAGTAATGTGGTGTTATAAGTGCTGCTGCTCTCTGCTGACTGCAGTGTGGTACTGTGCCTCAGCTGACCTTGTGGGTTCAAGTCACACTGCAATTGAATGGCATCAATTTGGCAGCGTTTTGCAGTCAGGTCTGAGTGGCACATATGGCAGATTGATCTCGCAAAGCTCTGGGCTGTTTTAAGGGTTCAGTTAAAACAGACACAAGCTCTGTTGCACGTGAGCAACACGAGGACAATAGCATGTGCTTGTGAAGTGGATGGATTATTTTTTTTCATGGTATGGGTTGCAAACTTCACAATGTGAATTGTGCAGACTAGACTGCAACTACTGAGCAGTTTTAAAATATGTTAAGTAAAAGCTAGTTTTTTGCTATAACTAATGATTTGAAAATGTCTGATTTTTCCTGATACACCAGATTAGATTGTAATACGATGCTTACTGTATACGTGCAAACTGTATAATGCCTACTGTGTTTTAAAAGTAGAATATTAAAAAGCATTCATGGAACAATAAGAATTTAAATGAGTAGTCTCTTTTATTCATTCATTAAAAAAAAAAAAAAAAAATGAAAGGTCAACTCAAGCATGTTGCATTGTGGGATATAGTATTCTGTGCAGTGTGATGTGTTATATACTGCACATGTTAACAAATAGGTCATCCTGGTTTTTCCATGCATAAAGAAAATGTCCCTACAGCACACAGAATATACAGTGTGCATCTTATATACTTATAAAATGCATAAGACAGTAGTGTGCAAATAGATAAAATGCTATGCTATTCTAAACTTACCTCATGTTCAAGTCTTATAAACAACAGGACTTGTTTAGTTCATTTGTTTAAAATAGTCTTTGGACCATTGCTCAATATTGCTGGTATACTGCCATCTGTTGGCCATCTAGTTATTAAACAGCATCATATCCTCACAGGCCCCATTGCCCAAAGCTTTTTTTCCCCCTTGATGACTCATACTGACATGCACAGTGCAAGAAATCTGATTAAGTCATCATCCGCAAGACAAGCTGTAGTGTATGTAGCAGCTAAATCTGCCATTCCCAAAACACAGTGTCATGTAGACTAATTTTTCTGATGAATTTACAATACCTCAAGAGCACTGGCTCAGAATTGGTTTACAGTGGCATATCTGCTCTACTTTCACTTCAAAGCCGAGCAGTGCGACACAAATTTCCTCCAGCCAGGAGCCACAAAGGTATTAGCCATTTCTGTTTTTGTTAGCTGAGGCTATTCCTTCTTTGTGGCGCATGTTGTGTGTCATTCTGCATACCTCACCCAGTGCAAGACGCTGCTTTGTTCGCTCACTGAGCTGGTCTGCGCATTTATGTTATGTAAGCTAAATAGATGTCTGCTTCTGTCTCCCTCAGTGCCCTTCCCGCAAGAGGCAGACACATTCAGTGGCAGCTGCATTGATTTGAAGTGCCGCAGGCAGCTGGGGGATCACAATGAGTTCAGTAGCTGTTTGGGGACATGGCGATGGAAGACATCTTACCTAAAGTTAGGGCAAGCACGCTGCTTCCTTTTCCTAGAACAACTGGACTCTGTGCCAAAATATGCTGTTTTGCTGAGTTGTGCTGTCAGATTGTGATGGAGAGACCTTGACGTTGCCTTCCATTATTGTTTTTATTGTGTTCTTACTGTGCTTGTTCATTTAAATATATTTACTGTATGTATTTACATATTTACCTATTTTAACTGAGTGGGCATCCCCTTAATGGAAACTCAAACTTGTGGGAAATGCTCATTTTAGCCAATTTATGGTCATATTTGTGCAGATGTTTTAGGTTTTGTCAATTCTTTTTGTTGTGTTTACTTATTTAACTCTTTTCCTGTTATGGAATGTGGACACGGACACAGACTGAAAGAGCAAACAGAGTCTTTATTGACAGTAAAGAGCAAATACAGATAATGGCAGGTAAGTAGCAGTTCTCTGAAGGGTTGGAATGTGTGATGAGAATGATAACTGAACTTTCCTTTATTGCAGGTTCACGAGATCATGGACAGTAGGTGCAGGTAGTCATTAATAATCAAATGAAGGAGGGGAAGACACAATAGTGATTGAGACCATGTCAGTTAGATGAGCCCTAGAAACAGATCCCCTGCGAAGAACTCATCAGCACAAGACAACGAGAAACAGATGAGTGGCAAATGGATATATTTCTGAGTGATGCCAGTCCACAATCTGACTTGTGTTGCAGCCTGGAATTAAACCACACCATGTTGGTTTCGTCTGGCCAAATGAGAACTGGCCTCCCGGACTGAGCCTGTTTCTCTCTCTCTCTCTCTCTCTCTCTCCCCCCATTTATGGAATGGAGTTTTAGTTGCCACTGTTGCCTTTGGCTTGCTTAGTTGGGGACATTTAATTTTTGGCAATATTATCGACTTGATTGCACAGACACTATTGGAAGAGAACTGAACTGAGCTGGATGATGACATCACTGCTTTTAACTAAAATAGTGACTCTTTACTGTTTACAGCAGAATTTAATTTTGTTTGCATTATTGACACACATTATTGACATTTCTTTTAACACCGTGAAGCTGCTTTAACACAATCTGTATTGTATAAAACGCTATAAAGGTGAACTGACTGGAGACAATCGCTGCAGATCAGGAGAACAGGTAAGCGGTCCACTTCGAATAAACAAGACTGGACAATGAGGAGAGACGAGGTGTGTGCCCAAGTAGCGGTACTGATGAGTGAATCAGATGAGGTGCAGGTGTGGCTGGTTAGTAGTCCGGTGAGGGTGATACCGCCTTTGCACCTGGGCTGGTGCCAGAGCCAGAGCCGGAGCCCAATTGGGAATGAGGCTGCACTTTTCCACTCAAACAAATCCTAGGTCGGTCCCCAAATCCAGGTTCTAAATGGGCCCCGAAATCTTGCTTGTCCCAAGCAAGGAAACCTATGATGTCAGTAGGCACAGCTTCCACTACAGACTGCAGTTTGAAAGGTGCCTTTTTTAAAAGCTGTTTCTTAAAAGCTCTATCTAAATTAACAACAACAATTAATTATATCAGTTCAGCAGTGGTCGGCAGAAGAGACCAGCACTGTCCTTCCACAAGAGATAGCAAGTGATTCTGGTCACATGTTGGTAACGTAAAGCATCGATGGGCAACTTCGGCCCTGGAGGACCACTGTCCTGCAAAGTTTAGCTCCAGCCCTAATCAAACACACCTGTCTATAGCTTTCTAGTGATGTTGAAGACATTGATTAGCTTGTTTAGGTGTGTTTAATTAGGGTTGGACCCTCCAGGACCTAAGTTGCCCATCCCTGATGTAGAGGGTTTTGCTCACTGCCAGTGGAAACTCAAGCTGGTTTTGAACGAGTGCCACCTTTTGTCATCCACAGTCCGCTCCTGAGGGCCGAACAACTTAATGTCGCAGCAGCCAACGTCTTCCATTGAGTGAAGGACAATCAGGGTGAGAGTCATGGAAGGCTGAGAGCAGAGTAGGATCCAGGATATCGTCTCTGGGGACCCATGGGCGTTCTTTTGGGCCATAATCTTCCCAGTCTACAAGGTATTTGAAATGGACACCACAGCGCCAGGAGTCCAAGATTTCTCTGACTGTGTATGTGGCTCCGTCCTCCAGGATCAGTGAAAGAGGGGGTTCTTCTGCTGGGCCAGGCTCTGTGGAAACAGGAACTGATTAGGCTTGAGAAGTGACACATGGAATGTAGGGTGAATCTTGTAGTGTGTGAGGTATTGCATTTGATACAAGACTGGGTTGATCTGATGAGTGATGGTGAAGGGGCCAGTAAATCTAGGACTGAGCTTCTTACTGGGCAGGTGCATCCTGATGATAAATCCAAAATTCTGGCATGGAACTCTAGATAGTGCAGTCCGATAGCTCAGTCTAGCATAATGACATCATTGTCACATGGCACAGCTGATTGGTTCTCTCCTGTATTGGTAGCCAATGAGCTTGCTGTTCAACATTCAAATGCATGGCTAGTGCTAGCTGTAGCAGATGCAGCCCACTTCAGAAACACTCCACCTTCCCTAGCTCCACCTGTGTAGATCTGCTACAGGTGATCCTGTATGCTATGGGTGTTATTCATATGTTGTATGTGCAGCAACAGTATTTCTTACATGCTCACAGCAGCATGTTGTGGGTGTATTGGCAGTAGAAAGTCTCAGTACTTGCTCTGCCACAGCAGCAGCAGCATAGCAGATCATTTTCGCCAAGACCAAACACACTGATATTGTCATGTACATTACCATGACAATCCCTACAAGAGTTGTCATGACAGAATTGAACTTTCCTTTATTGCAGGTGGATGGATGGTGAGCATACACTTCATCGCTAGGGGTACACTGTTAGACATTTCTGTAATTTCTACAGTTATTAACTGTATATCACCCAGTATATACTGCAAATTCCCTTTGCAGTAAATATTTGTAATAACCATTGCATCATGGGAATTTTCTGTGACATCAGACCACATACAGAGACTTACTGTATTTTTTAAAAATGCTGTGTACTACTGTATTTGCTGTAACAGCCTCATTGGCGGAGTTCTATTGAGGTTGTTTTATTTTCCTCATTTATTATATTTGGATTGACACAATTTGCCCTACACCGTGTCTACAACGCTGCAACAGCTTGGGACGGACTACATTGGATGTGTTGCATCGCTTGTAAGGATTGGAAAATCCATTTGTCCTTCATGTCAGACACAGCGCGAGCGCTTGAAGAACATCTTTAAGTCAAAAATATACTGGGGCATTACTGTACTGTAAGCATCCACTGTAGATAGTATATTTAATGGGTTTTATATCGCCTTTTGTCGAGTTGCGCTGCGCCGTGCCACTCATGTCCGAGGAAGACGCTGAAGCAGCGGGGCAGCGCCATGGCGTTTGCCTGGGGATGAACACGTGAGAGCGGAAGAGTTCCAGAGAACATCTACTCTGTGTGTCGATGCAACTTACGAGAGATTAAGACCAGCAAGTAAGTTAAAATTTATATATACGTTTGTCTGAGTGTTTGTTAGATTTTTGCACACCAGTTTAATCTAGTAATATTTACCCATCAACATGGCGGTTACAAACATTACTATAGTGAACTGCGCTGTCGTTTCAAATGGCTTTTGCCAGCTTACTGAATTAAGTTACCGAATTAAAATTATTTTTAATGAACAACGCTTATCTTATATTGACATTTGGTTAACTAATGTGAAATTTTGTTCAGGTGTTAAATAGTTAATGTTGGCCAGTGGCCTGTTGAGAAAATAAAATTGTATGTGGTATCCTGGTAATCCTTAACATTCAACACAGGAAACACAAAGGAGGGGAAGACATGCAGCAGACATTTGCTGGAGTTCATCACTTGAGAACAGGTAAGCAGTCCGCTTTAAATAAACGAGACCAGACAACAAGGAGAGACGAGGTGTGTGCTAAAGTAGCAGTGCTGATGAGTGAATCAGATGAGGTGCAGGTGTGGCTGGTTAGTAGTCAGGTGAGGGTGTGCGCTGTGATTGGATGGACTCAGAGCCTGGCCGATCCGTGACATTTCCTTAATTCTCATGTGCTTATTAATCATAAGGTGAGTTGTTATAAATATTGTATGTTCCAATTAGTAAGAGCTGGAAAGATATGTATATAAGACGGCTATAACTAGTAGCAAGGGAAACTGGTGAAAAAATTACAAGCAAGCTGAACAAGGTTATTATAGCGTCGCTTGAGCAGTTAACTCCAACCTCATTTGCACAGTGGGGAGTTGGTACTTTGCAGTTCTAGTTTTTATTATCACATTTGTTTTTATGGTCTTGAACATATTTATTTGCACATTTTGTGCATCTGCTTTAAAAAAAGAGCTTTTTGTATGCCAATATCACTCTTGATGAGATCTTTCTCGTGACTGAAAGATCGACATGCAGTTTAAAAACATAAAGGTTCCGAAAGTGGGTTCTTGCAGTGACTATTTATAGTTCTCCAAAGAACATAAGAACATTTCTGTGAACAGTTCTTAAAATAACCCTAATCATATCAAACGTTTAATATTTAGGATTTTAAATTGAGATGATCATTGCTATGGGAAGAAAATCTGTGAAGATGCTTCTTATGTGTCTGCTGCAACCAGATTTCATAATCGGTTAGGATTTTAAAACTCCTGTCATCTTTAGTGTGAAGAACATTTTTTAAAAAAAAAAAACTTTTTTCACTATAAAGAACCTTTTGTGGAATTGAAAGGTTCCATGGATGTTAAAGGTTCTTCACAGAACCACAGATGCCAATACAGAATCTTTATACCTAAGAGAGTATGATGCATCACCCAGCACAACATACTTCTAAAACACACTTGTAAAAGTTAATTACCTCATAATAATTAATCATTTAATCACAGTTTATCTTGAAAATGTTCCATTATATTTAAGTGTGAAGCAATTCCACAGGGGTAACTGGAAAACCAATAGCACTCTATCCTTATCTAAAGGTCTAATTTTCCAGTGCACTTGTTCCTTTAGAAAGCTGTCTGACTAATGAAGTCAGAAATAGACAAGCATTCAACTAGTCAAGGCCAAAAATATAAATGAAAAGAAGTGCAAATAAAGTGTTTATGCAGGTTTCATTAATGATTGATCCAGTTTAGACGATTGTGTGGAATTGTATATGGCAGTATGCTTCATCATCAGAGACTTTGAGGAGGATATTTGACTTATTTCCTCCATAAATCTCTATCTCTATCAGTTAGAGTTTACATCTGTGTCTGTATAATTCAAATAGGCTTAATCCAAGATGCTTGCGCATCTGTCAACTTAATCTTATGTGTGGATTATTTGGTTTTATTTGATAAATAAAAGCATGCTAGTAATGTGTAATAAAACATAATAATGATATAATGTGGCATGCAACAAAAAATTATTTTATTTTAAGAAAAACCTGCAAAAAAAATGAATTACGCCTTTTTGCATTTGCAAAGCATCCATTTTGGGACGAGTGGCTGCAAGATCCTTTTTGGGAAGTAAATGAAAAAAAGTAAATCAAAAGTTTTCATGCTCTTCTGTGTCTTATTAAATTTATAGCATCGTTCTCACTACTACCAATTGCCTGCAGCAGAGGTGGCAATCATACCTGGTAATTTTCAGTTATGAATGCCACCTATGCTGTAGGCAGTGGGTAGTAGTGAGCATTAAGCTATGTATTGAAGAAGACACAAAAGAGCTTGAAATGTTTACACTTACTTCTTTAATTTACTTATTAAGTTATTTATTTTTAATGTATTTTGTGTATTACTTTTTATGAATTGTAAAAAGATTTTTTATTTATAAAAGTTTACATTAAAAATAAAGTTAATTCATGCAATTGTTTGGACAGACATCCTTTATGAAGAGAATGTTGTTCATTTCCAAATTAAAATTAATTTATATGTTTAGGTGGTCAAAATTTCAGTTTGATACAACTGTCCTGACATCAAGTAGCTTGGCTAAATAAATAAATTGTAAATTGTCCTGTGTAAATAAAATAAAATAAGATATTTAAAGCTATTAGGTTTGTAGACTTGACATATACTCAACATGTAAGGAAAATGCAGTAGTTAGCTGTGGTTAATGGCTACATCACGTTAGAATAATAAAATATAGTAGCCTACATGTTTTTCAAAAGCATAAACACCGTATTAGCATTGACTTTGATTGCAGATTCTTTGTCAGTTTTTTAGATTATGACAATTAAAATTTCTTAATATGTATTTGTTTGTTTGTTTTTGTTTGTTATTTAAGGGGGGAAAAGTTGCCTTGTATTTTCTGTTAATATAGCAGAAATGTTGACTGGGAATGCATGAGATATCATACAAGGGAATACCACGAGGAAGTACACACACCCAGTAATTTTGATTTGTATCTTACAATGGTGTTGTTCTCCCTGTAACCAGCAGAGGAGGTCTAAATCAAGAGAAGACTTGAAGGAACAACATCAAACATGGACAGCATGTTCCCCAACCCAACTGTAAAGTCATCATCATTAATTTGGGGATAGAATATGTCAAATTACAAACTGAATCTGGGACATTTTGTGCGCATAATGTCCACAGTTTACCTTTTTTAGGGCTTAGTGTAGACCACATTAAAAGAGATTATTGAAATGTTTGATTCAATTATTTTGTCAGTGGTAATTACTGTATTATAAGAGCTTTGAAGGCTTAATCTGGGAGTGTAGGAAATCATGACTTTAATAATCCCCATCTCTAATTTTGTAGGAAACATTTTAAAGGAAGACTGACACCATTACCCGCTCTGTTTAGAGTACTTTTTATGATTTCTTTATGATGCATGCGTAAAATAAACCCTATAGATAGATAGATCCCAGTAGAATTTATAGATATAAAGAATTTAATTTCAATGATATTAGGTAAAAATTAAGAAAGCATTTTATTATCATTTTTTTAGTACACCAGTAAAAACGTATCCAGCACTTATAGAAAACCAAAATAGATTGTAAGAGAAACTGTGAAGAGAAAAATTGTGTGAGAGTCACTTTCATTGTGGTAAATGACAGTCCACATGATATATTTGATATATCAAAAACAAAACATGAGAGTTAAATCTGGAAATTAATCTTTCTGATTTTTCCAATGAGAAATAAAGCATAAAACAGGCTGCATTTACCCAAATATATGGCAGGTATTTAAACAAGCTCTGAACAACTTGACAGCTTTGTGAATTTAACTTCAGAGAGTTGCTTTACTTTTTTTAACACCACAGGAACAGGACCAGGCAAATTGCCCAGAATCACTGCGCTCTCGTAAGTGGCTCAAAGTCGACATTATAAAACACATCCGCGAACACTTTAGCGGTTCTGTGTTTGATTAGCATGACTGGGTTCGTGTTTTGATTAAAGGAAGCTCATGAGCAAAGTGCTGACCATAAACGATTTCCTCATTGCATCAAAGTCACGCGGAAGCAGTAAAGCGGGCCCTCTAACGTCCTCGTTTATAGAGCCACAACTTAATGAACAACCCATAACAAGGCAGTAAAGAGGTAAAACCCAAAAATCTGTAACAATTCTAACTATCATAACTTTCAATAATAACATTATTAGCTTATATTATTTTTAACAGATCATTATTTAATCAATAATCATATATTGATAAAAGTAATACATTGTTCGTCTTTTAGCTCAATGTTTATATGTATGCTCAAACTGCTGATAATGTTTGTTAAAGAAAAATGAATATAAACTATTAGCAGAAAATTAAAATAAAGTTTCCTTGAAGCTTCCTTGGAAATTGCTTTACTTCGCTGACATTTTTTTAATAGTGTAATTTCATATTCATACATAATTCATAAAAGAAATTCCTGGTAACCACCTGGATAATCTGTGTAATGTGCTCAGCCTTGGATTTTTAAAAATAATTGTTTGCTACTTGAAAAGAAAAAAAAAAACTTGTAAGTGTTACCAGCTTCTTAAACAAATACAGAGATGCACTTAAAGGAAATTAATAAAAGAGTAATCTGAACTTGCTTATGCGAACGATACTGAAACTGAACAACCAAACTCTCACATACTTATTAAACATGAAATTGAAATATTAATTTAATAAACTAATTTGATAAACAAAGGCAATTGTGTTTGCTTGCCAATTGCTGTTTACTGTACATGTCAGAATCAGTGAAGTATAATTACAGTATAAATACATATAAAAATGTGGCACAAAAATAAACTTCCACATTTTAGTTACAAGTGACTAATTTCAGAAACATTTTTGCATATACCATACTCACTGTCAAATTTGATATTTAGGTTGCATGTGAGCACAAAGTATAGAAAAAAGTCTGTAAACTTTTGGTGTAAAACTCAAAAGGGCAAACCCTATTTTTAAATTTCTCAGTGTGAACATACCAATGTATTTATCATAAAAAAAAAAAAAGTATTTAACTAGCCGTTTGTTTCAAACACGGCCTCTGTGAAAATATCATTTGTCAATTATAACTACAGGTACGGCAACCGTCTTTAGAAAAGTAAAAACAACGTGTAATGAACTTGTCAGAACACATTCTTGCAGGGTAAAAATCCAACATTAAATGTGGTGGAATTTAAACTCAATACTTTGTACACAAAATAATTAGTTTTACAATATATTACATAAAGATGTATGACACAAATATACACAAAAAGGTTTGGCAAAAGAATTATCCATCCACAGGGTAAAATTTGAACTTTCAGTCAGTGGAAAGTGAGGTAAAATGTCCCGCATTTAGTGAAGGCACATTATGAAATATTTATTTAAATTTTTTGGTTGCTGCTTTTTTTTTCAGACTTGGACACCCAAAGATTGTAAACATTGTCTTTCTGTACATCCACAGATCAGTACTAGTCCATACCGTAGCGCTTCTTCTTAAGCCAGGTGATACATGCTGTACCCTAAAGGTGTTCCATAGAGTCCCACTGGAGCAACAGGCAATAAAGGCCTCTGGTAGGGATATGACTGGCCATAGAGTGAGACGGCCGAATGAAGTTGGGTTCCAAGAGGAAGAGGCAGACTGAAATTGGGGTGGAGGGCAGGTTTGGCAGTCAGTTTGAGCTTTTCCAGCTCGGCCTCTTGCAAACGTTTGGCTTTGGCCCGTCGGTTCTGGAACCAGATCTTCACCTGGGTCTCTGTGAGGGTGAGGGAGCTGGAAAATTCTGCTCGCTCGGCAATGGACAGGTACTGTTTCTGTCTGAACTTTCGCTCCAAGGCCAGGAGCTGTGAGGTGGTGAATGGCGTACGGGGTTTGCGGTTGGTCTTGTGTTTGCGGAGAGGACAAGGACTTACCTGGCCTGTGGTGGGAAAAGAAGGTTTAGTTTAAACGTCAGTGTAGCAAAACGTAATCATTAATACATTTCTTGTAGATTTTAAGGTAGTTTATAAAGTGAATAATTTAATTATAGCCTTTTCATAGTTCAAACTTAATAAAACATACACTTTATACAAGTGTACATAATGTATGTGTTTTAAATTCATTCTTTTTTGCTTCGATTTTAATAATAATCATGTATGCAAGGGTAGGGATAAGTAACATTTACATAAAGCTATAAAAGCATTTTTGATGTATTTAGTAATATATTTATATATCTATATAATCTGCTTAAATACACAGTTGTTTAGAAAATGGGAAAATCAGGAAAAGTGTTTTGTTTCATTTTATTTATTTATTTATTAACTTTACACTACTGCTATGTTGTTGTTTATAAAATAAATAAAATATGAAACTGCTTACGGCATCATATTTTTCAGAGCAGTAGGCCCTCATATGCCTCTAGTTTTCATTAAATTTATACTTTTACAGTCTATAAAGCATGCATTCGCTTTAGTTGCGAAGAAGACTTAAGAAGACAGTATTGTCACTTTTTAGATCTCTTATAAGTTTTGATAAAATTAGCTGCTTATTTTAGTAAATATATATATATATATTATGACGGTTATTAATTTAATGCATAAGCAGTTGGTTGAGAAAATTAAATTGCTTACGAGTTTGAGAGAATCTAGAGTTCATAACCCATGGTGTACAGTCATCCGGCTCAGGGGACTCCGATTTGACGGGTGAGGTCTGCATAAAGTGCTTTTGTATTCCAGCCGAACCACAAGAATCCCTGATGTCAGTCTTTGCAAACTGGCTGGATACATCCTCGCGTCGTCTTTCAAAGTCCTTACTGGTTTTGTGGCTAGATATAAGAGACTCCACGCTGAATGGATGGCTTGACACTTGGGTTTTGCGCTGCTCCATGTCCCGATCTCCGTCTGATTCCTTCAAGCTCGCGGACGCGGACATCCTCCTCGCTACAAGCCTCTGGACGCCCGAACTTCAAAGTCACTCTGACGTCTCATGCAAAAAGCATGAAGCCTTTGATGCCTTGCAGCACGCGGCCACAACAGAACTTTCAGCCAATCAGAGCGCTGCCAAATTAAGGCGCGCGCTCCGTTGCTCAGCAGCACGCGGCAACGGTAGAACTTTTAGCCAATGAGAGCGCTGATGAATTTGGCAGCGCGTTCTGTTACTCGTGATTGGCTTACTGAGTTTGTAAGAAAGTGTCAATCATTCTGATTGACAAATGACAGCGACAAACTTAGCAAAACATTCTGGAGTTTTGGTAAGTAGAGCTATGGATTAATAGGAAGGAAAAATATAAATTGCGCATATTTATAGCGACTTGTATGTTTAATAAACACTCAAAGGACTATCTGAGTTCGTTGTTTGTAGTTATGTTATTCCAACAAACATAAATCCTCAGTGAAGTAATTCTGTTGGTGTTTCTAGGGTCATGCAGTTTGTTTCCCAAAATTCTTAATTAAGCAGTTTGTTAGACATGTGTTTCATGTAAACAGACTGACCATTGTGACAAATTAAGCAGTTTTGTCAGCTTCACACCATAAATGTGTCATTTTTAAGTGTGTTAAAAACTTTTTTTTTATATTCATCTCGAGACAAAAGCATTTTGTTTCATTCTGCTGATCTGCTTCCAGCACTTTCTGAATGCAAGAGTGTCTTCTGAGCGAATGCCTGTTTGCTTCCTACTGTAGTATCAGTAGGTTTATTTCAATTAAAAATCACAAATCCTGCGCAAACCAAATTGCTACACTATTGGTAAAGTATATTGTAAGGCTTACAAACAGTAAAATGTAAAGGAATAATCCACTACAAGAAGCAGTGCTTCAGGCATTACAATGCAATGTATCATTACTATCCAAGGTATAAATTGAGTGTTATTATTTGCTTAAAAAAATTATTTTGCCGTCTGCTGTTTCTTTTGCACGCCATCTAATCTCCTCGGAAAAAGTATTTGTTCCTGGCAACGAAAAGCATTGGGGTGTTTACTCTTCAAACACAAGAGTTAGTTTCAAAGTGAAACAAATTATCGCTCTGAGAGAGAAAGGAAATGTATTTATCATGAATTTGTGGACTGAGAAACTGTACAGTAACAAGGCATTTAACAGAGATAGACTGCTTTTGGTCTCGTCTTAGATGAGGAATTGTTTGTAACCATGACACTTGGGGTATTTGGGCAATCACACTTAACATAAACATCACCCTTCTTCTCTTGTAATGAATAGCTGCAGCAGCAATCAGCTGCTTGTTGGACTGGTCTTTATGTGTGTTTGTATGTGCACTAATGCTGCAGGGTGAGATTCTGCTAGCTTGTCGTTCCCAGGAGCCTCAGCGCGTTTATTAAGCAGGGTGATTTCACAGACAATCTGAGGTTTGTGAAGGCGCCAGTGAGCGGGGAGATGAAAGGCGCCTCTCCTCGGGGGAGAAACTGTGGCAGTTTAGCGGCTCCACTCAGGAGGAGTCGCCTCCCTGTACACACATACACACACACGCAAACACACACGCATGCACACACTCAGCCGTCACGCCCCTGCCCTTAGGCACCTTGTCGAGCACAATCCAACTCTTTGCGCAGACGGACTGAGAAAGACTGCTGAACTGTAGTGATAGATGAGAAGGATACACATTTGCAGTTGAGTATCATAGGAGCTGACAGGAGACATATGAGAAATACTCACCGTGAGAGAGAGAGAAGAAAAAGCAACGTTATGCCTTAAATATACCGTTCAGAGGAGATGCAGGAAAATTACCCTTTAGGATAAGCCTTTCTGAAATTGACCAACACATCCTCTTTCCTTCCTGTCTGATCTCTTTGACCTTTATACATAAATGGAGGGAGGTTAGCCAGAGAGTTCAGAAAATGACAAAAACGGTGCTCCTGGTTTTTCTGGTATGTTTGGACACACCTTGAGCATTGTAATTATGGGCTCAGCTTCGCAGTGCAGGAATGCTTCTGTAGGTATTTACATTTCTTCAATCTAACAATCTATCTGTTTACACATCTATTTACCCATCTTTACACACGCTATATGATCCACCAAATCAAACTGGCCATATCATTTCTTGATCATTCTTTACTTAATAGGGATTTCTGTCAACTGAACATGATCGAGATTGGCAGATGTTATCTACCTACTTCAGTTCAGTTTTTAAACTTAAGCTAACCAGATATTTTCAGGACAAGTCCAGGATCAAAAGGGATAAGGTAAGAATGTGCAATGCAACGCAAATCTCGTTCGAGGAGAGCAACTTATGCATTGTCTTTGAACTCAGATAATGCAGAGAATAATGGATCACAAGCCTTGTCTCGCTAATTACACTGCATGAAAAGACTTGGCACAGGTGACAGCAACTGTCATCGCTTTGTTTTTATTAGTACCTTATTAGGCTTCCGGAGCCTTCTCTTATGAGCAAACATTTGCTGTAATGAGAGAAAATTGCTACCCACCAAAGGAGGATGGCGCCAGCTTCAATTAGCTCAAGGGAGGAAGGTATTACTTAGAGGCAAATAAATTATCATGTAATATAAAAAATGATTCACTCAACACATGATAGGTTCCCTGTTGTGCAAGCCTACCTTTTTGTTGACAAATACCTGCTGACTAAGTGATGTTTTAAAAAAAGAACTGAAAATGTTACTGTTTCTTTAAAATGTAGTATGTTATGGTGTGGTTCCTCGCCACAGTTGCCTCCGGCTTGTTCACTCTGGGGTTACAGACAAATATATTAAGGCATAATTTCTTAACGTAACATTGCATGAAAGTCAAGTCATTATTACTGTGATATTAAAACATATAATATATAGTGCATATATAATATAGGACAAGCAGCTTGCAAAATTAATTGACGGATATATATATTTTTAATCAAGACGATACAAAATATGTAGCTCCACACTGAGTGTCAAGGCAACGTAATGAATTAAAAGACTTTCAAATCCTCATTAAAAACAAAACAAAACAAAAATCCCGACAGAGAAGGACCAAACAAACAACATTCAGGCTGGCCTCTTTTTTGGTTCTGGGTCCTCTTATTGGATCCCTGGAGATGTGCCATGCTTTGTAATCACAGATTGCCGCCATGCCAGATCCCTGAACCGATGAAGCCATTAGGGTTCATGACTCACCCACCTTCATGACTAAAGTTTCCGTGTAAACGCCCACAAGTAAATGAAGGGGCCCTAGCACGACCTCTCATTTCTCACAGACAGTGACTGAGCAATGCACGGAAGCCTTGATTTATGTGAAGGGTTTACAACACAGAGACAGGCTTTTAATTTAGGTCGAGGCCCTAGCTTGGCATAATTGTTTTTTAAATGTAGGGAATGGTACAAAAAATATTGGTTACCACAGCAAAAGCGTGAAGAAGAATTACCCCTGGAGATATCCGCTCTGAGTTCTTCCATCACCTTAAGTTGGACTCATTCTTGACCTAAATGGTGTCGGTTCACCTCAAAGAACTCTTCGAAATAAGATATCACGTGTGGTTTCTAAATATGGACTCTGAAGGAATTAGAATGCAATCTAAAACAACGAAACAGGTCGAGACTGTTATTCACAAGTGCGGTCACAATAAACCCTCTAGACCCAAACACAAACAGGGCACGGCATGTCACCCGACACCTGGACAGCGGGTGTCCCCTTCATTAATGCGATCCTTCCTGCCCCCCAGCCCAAGCAGACGTTTGCCTCCGACCCCAACAACATTTAATGAGAGAGAGACGCCAGGCACAGTGGGGCAAGTCAGAGTGGGAGGGACTCTCCCCCCGAAGTCCTCTCGCTAGAACGGACCTTCAATGGGAGTAGACTGCCACAGGGGTCTGTCAGGAGCCCTCCACCCACAAGTTCAAATGTCAGTGCCCCGGCATGCGCCCTCAGACAAAAAGGAAAGAAAGAACTTTAGTAGTTTTCTGCCTGTCGTCTAGTTGATTGGCAGGCCTGCAAATGAGCAATTCTCTGCTTGTTTTGGTGGACATGGTTTCCACTTAATCGAGGATTGACAGCTATGAACTGTTAATCTACGTTCCTATTTGCGTTTTACCATTATTTTGGAAATCTCTTACAGGGTGAAAGGTCGAAAACTAAGGAAACGTTGACTGATTTGTTACTCTTTTGTCCACCAAAATCATTGAGTCAGAGAAGTAGCCACTTAGCGATGACAGTCTGAGAGTTGTATAATTGAGTGTATATTAGATGTGACAGGTCAGCTTGAGTGTGTTTGTTGTGCGGTTTGGTGCGAGTGGAGGGGTAAGTGAGTGGTGACAGTGTGTCGTGTTAGCAGAGGGAGTCGCTCCGGGATGGTCAGGTTGATTTCATTAAGGTGATGGGACACATGTGCCCCCTTTTTCATCTGCTCTTCGGCCCCCTGCTACTCAGAGTCTTTCAAGTCCCGCTGTCTCCCGATCTGAAGATAATTGTTCACTGTAATACTAGTCAGGAAATGAGCTGATCAACTCCAGATGGATGGACAAGGGGAAGGGGAAAGACAGAAAGGAAAAGAGACACAACTAGAAAGAAAGAGGAAGAGACAGGGCAGAAGAGCTTTGCATCTTCAAGTCAAACATGAAATATTAATGTTGATACTTTGAGAGCCCTTGATACCACTTGGCTTTAAAAGCTAAGACGAAGAGTTCATTACTTTAAATTTGGCTTGCAGTCGACCACATAGACTCTACTTCTCACGCTAAATTCTCATTGGATGAGACACATTACCAAAACTGTTGTAAAAATGCTGATATACTCACAGCTGTGATGTGCACATACTATAATAATAATATACCAACTTGCTACATTGCTTACCTACAGTAGGTTGTTTTTTCAAAAACTAGTACTTAATGAAGTACGCTATGTGTATAATTTCAAATCAAGTTGTAATTTCACCAATTTATGCACAAAATTCTATCAAATATGGGTATGTCCTTTGATAAATGAAATGTCCCTTAATAAGTAAATGTCCTTTAAAATTTAATAAATGCCAAAGTAGTCGAAATGATAATGTGCAATTGAGCATTGCAATGCAATGAACATTTAATATCACTGACCTAAAACCTTTGTCGTAAAGCTTTTTTAGGCAATATATTTGAGGAGTACACAGCATATTGAGCAAAGTTGTGTCCCATGGCAAACAAAATACTGTAAATATTGCATGACAAGTAATAGTTAAACGATTAAAGAATTAATGTTATTCAGGTGTAGTCTTGTTTGACACTGTGTAATCATTTGAAAAGAGTTGGCACCAGAAGTCACACATAACAATGAAATGTTATATTTTCAAATTAAGTAAATGGGTGAACTGCACTGAAACAATGCGAATGGAAACATAATCTCAATTATCATAAATACAACAGTATTAACTGAGTAATTTCATTAATTTAATATTAATAAATAAGTACATCTATAAAGTTGTTTATATGTTAGTAATGTACCTTTTAGATGGTGCCAGTAGGTCAATACTGTGAATTTTATTAATGTAGGTAAATGCATGTGTGATACAACTACATTCTTTGTAAAATACATACCAATACTCATGAGATCACAATGATAAACCACACAGTTTGAGGAATTTGAAGGTTGCATGATTAAGTTTAATACTATTCAAATCTCCAACCTTTGTATGAGCAATAGTAATAGCAAAACCACTAATTAGTTTCCACTATACACATATTTAAGGCATCCAGGTCATATATGTGACATAATATTGGGAAATTATACAAGCATTATGTGCACAGCACAGCAGATGTTTATGAAAGGAAACTATATTCCTCCAAAGTATAACAACAAAAGTTTGTGTAATCAGCTTCATTTACTGTAATAAGGCACCAAAGGGCAAATGGTTTCAGTAGAAATAGAAATCAGGCACTTAGATTGAGCTGTAATTATACTAACACAAGCCATTGCATAAAGTAGATGTGGTATTGCTTGACAGTTTGTTGTTTAGGCTGGTTAACTGAAACAGATTTGCTTGGGGAGAAAATAAAAAGGGGATGTTTGGAAAGCCATTTTGAAAAGCAATTTGGACAATAAGTACAAGCATAACTAAGAATAACAGTAGGACATGATTGAAGATATAGTACATAAATTGTTCAGTCATCTGAAAGAACAGAAAGCTTAAACACAATGCAACATTTCTTACATTTGGATATTTCAAAATTTCCATTACTTAGAAACAGAACTGTTTACTTTAATTATTAATATTAATAAATGTTTGGTAACACTTTAGAATAGGGAATACATATTCACTATTAATTAAGAGTTTTCCCTGAATAAACTCCTAATTTGGTGCTTAATATTAGTTAGAAAAGTAGCTGTTAAGTTTAGGTGTGGGGCAGGATTAAAGGATCTAAAATATGCTCATGCAGAATAAGACATTAAAGAGTGCTTAATAAGTACTAATAAGCAGCCAACATGCTGGTAATATGTATGCTAATAGGCAACTAGTTATTAGTAAGAACTGGTCATTTAAATAAAGTGTTACCAAATGTTTTATTCATGAACAGTATAATATGTTTTATTTGCACATATTTGAAAAATAGTTTAAGAGAACCTTTAAATTGCTACATGCTTTGGTTTATTCTAAATAATGCGTCTGTGTACCACGACATTACCGTCTTTACTCTACAAAGTGTAAATAAGTGTCAGATTCATTGGAAGCTCCTAGATGCATACCAATAGACAGTTCAATTCCAAAACACAGTATACAAATTTAAGTATGAAAAATACAGTCAGTTCCTGTATGCCAAGCAAATGTCAAATGGTCTGTAAGAGACCAGCAATATTCCTGTATGTTCTTGTTTTGCTTCTCTGGTTCTCCTGTCCTCTGTCAACACACAACACACGGTGGCTAGGAACAAACAATCTGAGTAAATAGATCGAGAATGATAGACAAATAGATTGATAGATATAAATTGATAGAATGAGGAAGAGAAAACTGCAGAGAGACACCAAGTCTAGACCTCCTATTTGGGGCCACTCCCTGTTTGCTTTGTTCAGTGCTATGTCTGTGCAGGTAATTACCCTTGATCACAGCATCCGGGGAGGGAGACGGGAATGAAAGGGGTGGGGCTGGAGCCGGCGTAACAGTTCTCTTTGGTGCTGCTATGATAATGTCAAAAAGGAAATTGCCAATAAATTTAATGACATCACTTCTTTTTAATGAGGCATGCTGTCTTTTTGATGCCTGTCGTGATAAAGACTGCATGAAGCTGCTAGCATGCTGATGCATATCCAAATCAGGGCTAGATAAACTACATAGTTGGATCTAAAAACAGCTCCTATTGGACAAATAAAGTAGGGCCACTTCTGGCCAGATCTGCTTCATCATATGGAAAATACCTTTGCAATACTGTTCTAATTATATAGGTATGGAAGGGCGTAATGAGCAGTTTGTTCGGGCAAACTGTTGCAGGTAGCCTGTAATTGTGAAGCCAGTTCTTTTTTTCGGTTTGATGTGGTTGACTCATAATGCTGATACACCGTAGGTATCCGAGTCAGGATTTTTATGGAACATATTTAAGCATGACAACAATCAGTGCATCAGGACTAGGTTATTAGGGGCACAAAAAGGGATTACCAGAAGAAGTTTTTTTCAGATTAAAATCACAATAATCACAAATACAGATCAGTTTCCTTTACAGTACATGGGAAAGGGTTTGTTACAGTCTATAAAACTGAGGCCATTGTAATTTCATTGCGCTTGGCGTATACCCCTCAAAAAGTGTTTGGAGTTTCAGTTTTTAAGACAGCAGACAAAGTTACTGCATGTACTACCATATTTGCTAAATTTCGAAAATCAAATCAATTTTGCATTTTGGTGAAAGAAGTCTCTATGAATAAAAAAGATCAGAAATGTAATTTCTGTAAATGTCATTGGCTAGGCATTATTGTATTTGTTCCTTAAAGCAATGTTGTAGGATCAAAAAAAGTTAAAAAAATAAATAAATAAATACATATATTAAAAAAAATCTGGGTTACAGTGAGGCACTTAAAATGGAAGTGAATGGAAGCACATANAAATCAAATCAATTTTGCATTTTGGTGAAAGAAGTCTCTATGAATAAAAAAGATCAGAAATGTAATTTCTGTAAATGTCATTGGCTAGGCATTATTGTGTTTGTTCCTTAAAGCAATGTTGTAGGATCAAAAAAAGTTAAAAAAATAAATAAATAAATAAATACATATATTAAAAAAAATCTGGGTTACAGTGAGGCACTTAAAATGGAAGTGAATGGAAGCACATATAGCCACACACACACACACACACATATATATATATATACATATACACATATATATATATATATATATATAGTGATAAACATAAGTATTTTTTTTTTTTTTTTTGTGGTTGTTAGTTTGTACAAAATAGTACAAAATGCAGTTCTAGGTTTTAAATGTTAATGCATTCTGGTAAATGAGCCTACTTAAAATTCTCAGCAAAATAAAATAAATCGACAGCTGGCTTTTTGACTTATCATTAATGCCTTAATGACATGAGTCTTCAATGACTCTTTTTTTCTCACATGAGTGCAACTTTTCTGTTTTAGAGACACTGAGATTTTATCATACAAGTCTTATTTCTGAATATGTCATCTATAAGCTATACTAGAATTACATATATTTAATACAGTGTATTTAATGTCTTTGATTTTATTGTGGACTTTAGATTCTTGCACAGTGAACACTGAAAACGAAGTAGTTGTAAAAACTCTCATGGCAATTAGTAACTATTTTATTGAATCGGTGGCTAATTCATATATATTAAAATTATCTCATTCATACCTTTTTGTACATTTGGCTAGCACCTCACTGATTGTTACGCTTAGAGATTCTTTTACTTTATACTTCCTTTTGGTAGCGTCCTAGTACCAGTATACAAACAGTATAACAGTATACAAATTTCACACCAAATCGGCACCGTGCGAAACAGTTAGGTGTTCTCATGAGACTGGACTAAGAATTCCTGCTTTGATTCTCTAAAATGTACATTTAAATATTAATTGTGCTTCTGATATTTGCTCATATAAAATTCTAAACCAGATACATTATTGCACTTAATATAATACAAAATATTATCATAATCTAATATTAATATAAGTGGTATTTTCTTAATCATTAATATCATTAATTTAATTAATTTTATTATATTCACTGAAGTCTGACATCTTTGCCCACAAGTGTTACGGATCGGCCAGACTCTGAGTCCATCCAATTACAGTGCACACCCTCACCCAACTACTAACCAGCCACACCTGCACCTCATCTGATTCATTCATCAGCACCACTACTTTAGCACACACCTCATCTCTCCTCATTGTCCAGTCTCGTTTATTTGAAGTGGACTTACCTGTTCTCCTGATCTCTAGCGATGAACTTCAGCAAATGTCTCCAGTGTGTCTTCCCCTCCTTCATGTATAATGTTAAGGATTACCTGTATATCTACCCCATTCGATGAGGTGTGTGCTCTTCATCCATCTGCTCCACCATCCATGACCTCTGGTACCTGTACATGCAAGTAAAGTTTAGTTATAATTCTCATCACACATTCCAACCCTTCATTGAACTGCTACTTACCTGCCATTATCTGCATTTGCTCAATACTTTTAGTAAGGAGTCTGTTTGCTTTTTTAGTAAGGACTCTGTTTGCATTTTTAGTACACTTTGAAGTATAGTTTTATACTGCAAGTATATTCATAAGTTTTCTTTAAGTGAACTTTATATCATACTTCAAGCATACTACTATGTCCCTATTTAGGTATTAATTTGTATATATTTTGTTATGTGAATATCTGAACAGACAAAACACCAAAAGAAAGAACACGCTTGTAAACAAAAACATTTTATTCTAGCTTCATGCATTATTTTTTTAAACACCTGAATGTGTGTAAGTTTCATAAATAAAAAAACTAAGCAATAATTTTGAACAAGAAGCTGAAAAAAGAACTAAGAAGAATTGGATTTAGAATGATAATCAAAACGTATCGAGTCGATCAACACCCAAAGCTTTATAGTCGTTATTACCACTTTATTGGTCGACATTTTATTCCATAGTGTTACAGTTTTGATTCTGTTTTATGTCTGTTAATTGTGTTAGTTTACATGTGGAAGCATCTGTTGTTTAGGTTTCTTCTTCACTTGTGTTTTTTGGATATTCTGTACAGAAGATCTGTAATAGCGCCCCCTACCATATAACAATGAAAACCTGGATTCTAGGAGCACAAGTATATCTCATGTAGAGGTTGCGCTAGACATCAACATTGTCCATCATTTTGCCGGACATGGTCATAAAAATTCTGTCATAATCTATTATTACCCGTCATTGTAATTTTCATATTTTAATTATAATAACACAGTTAATTGCTTTTATTTTTGTTCCCATTTTCGTTTTTAATCATGAACCTACAGGACGACAGCGCAGTGTTTAAAAACAACAAAATACACTAGGGCTGGATTAAAAAAAAAAAA
>JAHKKF010534940.1:0-10164 GCA_019740295.1 Labeo calbasu
TAATGGTATAATTAGGGAATTCCGTAAAATATTTATTAAATATTATTAAATAAAATTCTTTTAAATTGAAATTAGACAAAACTTTATTGCTTTTAACTCTACATAAAAATAACTAGTTACAACAACACAAATTAAATAAATAAAATAAATAAATCTAATATATAAATAAATAAATAAACCTAATAAATACATACATATACACAGAAAATAAAATGTTTATTTAATTAAAATTAGATACAAAGTTACCTATATATGTTCCTCTGCTAAATATAAAAATATCATTAAGAAAGACAGAAATATATAATGCGTATGAGCACGTCAGGTATCTGTAGATTGACACTTAAGGGCTTGCCTGGACTTTATGAACATATATTTACATGTAAAATATATATATATGAAGATATCTAAATAATTTATATGTAATATAGCTTAATATACTTTGTATATTTTATAATACAGCTTTATATATAATGGTATAATTAGAGAATTCAGTATTGGTTTCATTTTATCGTAATAATGTGTGTCTTAGACACTCCTTAATTTGTGTGGCGTGTCAGAAAGACACATTATGTCATTGATTATGTCATTGTTATTGTCCATTCAGAGACTCATTGAGCATCTGAATGCAGACTCATGTCACTGATTTGTCCAGGTGTGAGTGAATGAATCATGCGATGATTTGAGCTGTGTAAGTGGTTTTCTGAACGGCTCAAACACTCGACAGAGAGCTAATTTGACTTTTTTTTATTGCATAATATGATTATGTGCATTACTGATGTGTTATTTTTTATGCAGTGGTCATAATTTTTATACACTACCAGTCAAAAGTTTTTGAACAGTAAGATTTTCAATGTTTTTTCAAGAGTCTCTTCTGCTCCCCAAGCCTGTATTTATTTGATCCAAAGTACAGCAAAAGCAGAAATTTGCTGCATCATTACTCCAGTCACATGATCCTTCAGAAATTTTGTGATTTGCTGTTCAAGTAACATTTATTATTATTATTATTATTATTATTATTATTATTATTATTATTAATATCAATATTTAAAACAGTTGAGTTCATTTTTTTTCAGGATTCTTTGATGAATAGAAAGATCCAAAGATCAGCATTTATCTAAAATAAAAAGCTTTTGTAACATAACGCTGCAAAAGAGTTTTATTTCAGATAAATGCTGTTCTTCTAAACTTTCTATTCATCAAAGAAACCTGAAACTCAGTTGTTTTCAACATATTATTATTATTATTATTATTATTATTATTATTATTATTATTATTAAGTGTTTTTTAAGCAGCAAATCAGAATATTAGAATGATTTCTGAAGGATCATGTGACTGGAGTAATGATATATATATTTTATATAATATAAATATATAATATATTGTATAATAGAAATTAAAATATTATATTATGTTATATTATGTTATTGTGTATAAATACACACAAATTAATGTATATATTTAAGAGAAAAATTGTATTTATTTGTGAAATATTTTAAATTATATGTAATATAAATTGTATAAAAAATATAATAAATGCATATACTTGTAAATATTTCTTAAATATATACATCAGTGTGCTTGTATTTATGTATACATAGTAATTACACAGTACACACACACATATTAGGCAAACTCAAACTTTTATTTTGTAATCGATTAATCATGATTAATCGTTTGACAGACCTTATTATATTATATTATATTATATTATATTATATTATATTATATTATATAAAAAAAGTTATAATAAAAAATTAATTTCCTATTTCTTTTTGGAGTGCAATATGACCTTGCCTTACATTTTGTAAGTTGTACACAGACACTATAAGAGCTGACTTTTGAGTCTCTGTTTTATTATTTTATAGTAGATGACTTTTAAATGCGTGAATTTCCATCCGTCCCTCCCTCAGACGACTGTATTCATGATCCACATTTAATCTGATGACGTTTCGCTCTGTTATAAAGCACATCTCAGCATGTAACTAATGCTGTGCTGAGAATTATGCTGCGGACAGCAGTTTACGTGGCACGGCCCACTGCTCCACACTTTCCTCTTTGGGAGTAGGAAACCTCTAAGCAGGTGTGAAGGCACCAGACTGCTAGTTTAAAACATATAAGACATCACCGAAACTGCTCGAGATGTCACATCTGTGACAGTCTGAAAGACAAGCTGTGTTGGACTGAAAGAAAGAGTCTGTCTAGTTAGCTTTCACTCAGCGCTTGACGCGTCTGAGGGTGTATAGCGGAACATGGTTTTGTGGTTTCACTGCTCTGAGTTCTCCATGTGTATGTTTTTACGGCCTCTCGATTGGCAGCGCAGCATTAATTTGTATACCAGAGAAAACTCCTCATTTTTGTGGACTTCATTCACTGGGAAGGAAATGCAACTTCTGTCATCTGTATGTTAGACTATTGCTGAATAATGTTTGCTGAATAACGTTTGCTGAATAATGATGGAGAGATAAAGAGAAACTTCCTTCATTTTACATACGTCGCTTTATTAAATGGCTGTTAGAAAACAGGAAATAAACTTAAAGTTACACTTAAAGTGTGTGTCATTAAAACAAGTAAGACAATCAAATGTAGGAAACATCTATATAAAATACACTTATATTTCTTTAATCAAGATCTATCCATATTTTGCTTCTCAAGTAAATCTAACTTTTTTAAAAAATATATTTTATTTTATTGTATTAATTATTTTAATACTTAGATTTTTTTTACTAAATTTAATTGTACGATTTTTTATTGAATACAAATAAATTGTTTGCAAAATTTTTATTTTGTCAAATTTTATTAATTGTCGCTGTTTAAGTAAGAATTACTCAATTTATAAATTAATTTGCATCTAATGAATGCGGCTTATTGTTTTGTCTCGGATAAAAAATTTTGTAGCCATGAACTGCTGTTTTAATGGATTTTATTTTTCATGAATTTTCAGTCAATTGTAATTAAAATTAAAAGTCTTTGTTAGTTAATTAATTACAAAAAGCAAAATAATTTGTCTCTTTTTTTAACTACACTTTAATACATCTTAGATTTTTCTTTTAATAAAATTCTGAGTGTTTCAATACGTTTGTTTAGTATCAGTTTAATTAAAAAAAGGTACTACAATTATTTTTTACATTAATAGTTTTACATTATTATTATTATAATATTAATATTTATTGAAAATAATGTCAATTATATCAATATTTAATATTTAAATTTAGGGCTGTCAAGCGATTGATCTCGATTAATCGTATACAAAATAAAATAGTTTGAGTTTGCCTAATATAAGCGTGTATTGTGTGTAATTATTTTGTATATATAAACACACAAATTAATGTATATATTTAAGAGAAATACATAATAATTACACACAGTACACACACATGTATTAGGCAAACTCTTATTTTGCGATTAATCGTTTGACAGCCCTAATTAAATGAAATTATATTAATATTATAGATGACTTTCCAATAGAATTTTACATTATGGGTTGTAAAATGTTGACTTTAGACTTATAAAAAAGTGCTATTATATTACCATGTTTTTGAGCATGTACCATGTAAATACTACAGTATATTGTATGGTATATGAATGTGGTAATCATCCAGTGCCATGGTACACTACCAGTCAAAAGTTTTTGAACAGTAATATTTTTAATAATTTAAAAAAAGTCTCTTCTGCTCACCAAGCCTGCATTTATTTAATCCAAAGTACAGCAAAAATTGTGATATATATTTGCTATTTAAAATAACTGCCTTCTATTTGAATATATTTTAAAATGAAATTTATTCCTGTGATTTCAGTGCTGAATTTTTAGCATCATTACTCCAGTCACATGATCCTTCAGAAATCATTCTAATATTCTGATTTGCTGCTCAAAAACATTTATTGTTATTATTATGTTGAAAACAGATGAGTAGAATTTTTTCAGGTTTCATCAATCAATAGAAAGTTACATACATTTGTTTGTGAAGGGAACGTGCCTCCCGATCTACATATCTATGTTCGCGCAAATCATTCGTGATCCACCTTCACTTACAGCAGAAGTGAGTATAAGGGGTTGTTATGAATCTTTGCGATCATCTTTCCTAATAATGTGCTAGTTAGCAAGTTTAGTGGCTAAATGCGGCTAAAGTAAACAGGCTCGTCACTCCACAGAGAGTAGAGAGGGGCGGGGCGAGCAGAGCTCATTTGCATTTAAAGCAGCCTCGACCAGAATGAGATGATTTTTGCAGAGCTGATTTTGGCAAGATAAAAAGGGTATTGTTTTACAAAACTATTGAGAATTTTTAACCAAAGTATATCATAGAGTTTTCATTAAGACCCTAAAGAATCATATCAACTTGTGGAAAATTTGCATCCGATGACCCTTTTAAAATCTATGCAAATGGAAAACAGTTCTTTTAAATAGTAAAACCATTTCAAAATTTGACAGTTTTGCTGTACTTTGGATCAAATAAATGCAGGCTTGGTGATCAGAAGAGACTTCTTTAAAATTATTAAAAATATTACTGTTCAAATACTTTTGACTGGTAGTGTACCATGGCACTGAATGATTACCACATTCATATACCATACAATATACTGTAGTATTTACACGGTACATGTTCAAAAATATGGTAATGCAGTGATACTTTTTTACAATAGTAAAGCAAACAGTACAGCAAAAACAGTAAACATTTGAAATATTTAAAAAAAAAATATTTTCCATTTGAATATATTTTAAAATGTAACTTTATATTCCTTGAAGAAACCTAAAAAAATTGTACTCATCTGTTTTCAACACAATAATAATAATACATGTTTTTTGAGCAGCAAATGAGAATATTAAGAATCATTTGACTGGAGTGATGATGCTTAAAAATTCAGCTTTGAAATCACAGGAATAAATTACATTTTAAAATATATTCAAATAGAAAACAGTTATTTTAAATAGTGAAAATATGTCAAAATTTTACTGTTTTGCAGTACTTTGGATCATATAAATGCAGGCTTGGTGAGAGGAAGAAACTTAAGAAACTTTTGACTGGTAGTGTATGTATCTAAATACCATAGTTTAATACTGGCTCTCATTACTGTAGGATCCCCACAGTGCTGTTGTTGCGTTTGCAGAAGTTGTTCAGTATTATCGTTCCTGTGGTTCTGCTCTGTGAGTTGGCAGGGCAACTGGGTTTTTGAAGATTAATTCAAATCTATAACAAACCTGTGGCTCTTTAATTTATAAGTCACTGTTACCAACTGTTGCTAAGCAACGACACGGGTCAAAAGGTCAAACGAGCTTTCCGTCGCTCAGATGAAACGTTTGAAAATATGACAGTTTGTTAACAGCGAAAGGTCAAACCAAAAACCCTTTGGGTTCGTCTGATTTTATTCTAAATACCATGAGAGTCAGTTTCCGTCAGGAATCGGTTTGATGCTTAAGAGGTCATGATGAAAAACAGATGTTGCTGTTTTTGTCTTGAAATAATTTCATGCCACAAAACTCTCTTCTAATTTGATTATAGGCTAATTAACAGCATCTTTCAAAAACATCTCATGTACAATTTGGAGAAAGAATGAGCAGTGTTTGGGAAAATGATTTGTGTCCAGAATTTAATTTATTTATTTATTTTATTTATTTGATTATACATATTCATCATCACTTATTCAATATTCAGCAACTTAGTGGGGATGTTGTTGCTAATTTCACATGCGAAAGAGGTGAGCCAATCACAACAGAGGTCATATGAATATGCAAAATACATGTGGGATAATCTATAACAGTGTTACTTTAGTATCTTTGATGTACTGTTACTGTTTCTGTTAATATTTTAGATTATTTATTCAGATATTTTATATTGGCTGTTTTCATTTTAAGTTTTAGTAATTTTGTTATGTTTTTGTAATTATTTTTTATGTTGTTTTTAGATTTTGTTTTAGTACTTTGGTTACCAATAATGAGAAATGTTACTTTGGCAACTCGCTAAAATAAAATAAATTTACGTTTTTTATATATATTTTAGTTTATTTCAGTTATTTTTTGTATTTAGTTGTAGTTATTTTAGTACTTTAACAAAAATGACACGTTTCTTTGGCCACTAGCTAAAATAAAATAAGTTTACATTTTTTTTTTTTTTATGTATTTTAGTTTATTTCAGTTATTGTTTGTTTTATTTCAAGTAATACAAGTGATGTTTTATGGGTTTATTTGTAGTTTTAGTTAACAATAATAACCCTCATCTAAACAGCTAGTTTAGTTCTAAGGGTCAAACTGAAAAACAACAATCTGAAACAGTCTGAAATTAAAGTTTATTTTAGTTTAAATTTATTATTATACAGTTATGTTAGTACCTTAACTTAAATGAATACGACAATAAATTCCTAAAGGTCAGAGAGAAGATAAATGGGAATAAAAAATTTAAATATGGCTATTTTTGTTGCCAGAAACTTTGACAAATGTTAATAAATACGGCATAAAATACTGATTATGGCATCTTTGAAGTTTTCAACAAATTCTTGTTGTTGTTTTTTTTTGCATTTGAATAACATAGTTCTTGCAGTTGATAGTGGATAAACTAAAAAAACAACAGCCTGAAATTAAAGTTTGTTTAAGTTATTTTTTTTTATTTTAGTTTAAGTTTATTATTATACAAATATTTTAGTACTTCAACTTGAAAACAACAATAAAATCCTAAAGGTCAGAGAGAAGAAAAAAATAAAAAAATTAAAAATGACTATTTTTGTTGCAAGGAACTTTGACAAATGTTAATGGAAAAAATTCTGGAAAAAAATGAATAAATACTGCATATAAAAATAAATATCGAATCATTATTGGAGTTGATATCAGATAAACTGGAAAACAACTAAAGGTAAAAGAGGGGAAATTTTTGTTGCAAGAAACTTTGACAAATGTTAGTGAACGTCAGGACAAAAATAATAAATAAATACTAGAAAAATGTAGAATATAGTATCTTTTAGGTTCATTTTCATTTTTTTTACTTTGCTTTTAGATAAAATCATTCCTGTAGTTGATGGTGGATAAACTGGAAAACAACAGTCTGAAATTGAAGTTTATTTAATTTTAGTAATTTTAGTACTTCAACTTATACTAAACCAAAATGTAAAATTTTATTTAGCATCTAGCTAAAATAAAACAAGTTTAAGTTTTTTATGTTTTGCTTTATTTCAAGTAATGACTTTTTTTTAAGGGGTTTTATTTGTAGTTTTAATTTTAGTTAACAATAATAGCCCTGATCTAAACAGTTTAATTCTGAGAGTCAAAACGAAGAAAAAAAATCAAGGACAAATTAAAATATGACTAATTTTGTTGCAAGAAACTTTAACAAAAATGTTAGTGGAAAAAATGTACAAAAAAAAAGTGCAAAAATATGTAAATATGGCATCTTTGAGGTTCATTTTCAACAAATGCTGGTTCTTTTTAGTTTGTATGAAATTATTCCTGTAGTTGATGGTGGATAAACTAGAAAACAGTGGTCTGAAATTGAAGTTTATTTAGTTAAATGAAAATGAAAATGTTATTTAGCAGCTAACTAGCATTTTAGTTCATGTTTGTTTTATTTCAAGTAATGAAAATGTTTTTTTAGGGTTTTATTTGCAGTTTTAGCTGTAGTTAATAATAATAACCATGATCTAAACAGTTAGTTTAATTCTAAAAGTCAAAAAGAAGAAAAAAATTAAATATGATGATTTTTGTTGCAAGAAACTTTGACAGATGTTAGTGGATTTAGTTAGAAGCTTATTTAGCATTAATTATTACTTCTACTTAAACTAAATGAAAATGAGAAATTTAACTTTGGCAGTAAATTGTAGTGGACTTGAAATAAATAAATAAATACTATTTAAAATATTTAAAGTTTATTTAGTTTTAGTAATTTTAGTAGTTCAACGAAAATGAAAAATGTTATTTAGCAACTAGCTTAAAACAAGTTTAAGGTTTTAATTTTTTGTTTTATTTCAGTTAATGTTTGTTTTTATTTCAGGTAATGAATTTTAGGGTAATGAAATTTAGGGTTTTATTTGTAGTTTTAGTTTTAGTTAACAGTAATAACCCTGATCTAAACAGCTAGTTTAATTCTAAGAGTTAAAAAGAAGAAAAAAATATCAAGGAAAAAATTAAATAGGACTAAATTAAGTTGCAAGAAACTCTGACAAATGTTAGTGCACTTCAGGAAAAAAAAATTAATAAATAATTCAAAATAATAACCCTGATCTAAAGAGCTAGTTAAATGTTAGTGGACTGGATAGAAGTTTATTTTAGCTTTAATTATTACTTCAACTTAAACTGAAGGAAAATTAAAAATGTTGCTTTGGCAGCTCACTGAAATAAAAAAAAGTTTACATTTTTATATATTTTATTTTATTTCAGTTAATTTTTGTGGTTTTATTTGGTTTTTATTGTATGTTTTTATAGTTTTAATTTTAGTTAACAATTATAACCTGGATCTAAACAGCTAGTTTAATTCTAAAGATAATAGAAGGAGAAATGTTTGTTGCAAGAATCTTACAAAAATATGGAATATGGCATCTTTGATGTTCTTTTTCAACATTTTTGTTTGTGTGTGTTTAGATATAATCATTCCTATAGCTGATGGCAGATAAACTGGAAAACAGCAGTGTGAAATCGAAGCGTTGAGATGCGAGATCTGTTGCGAGACATCAGACGTAGCTTTTCTCTTGCAGAACGCATCACCCTGAGCCAAGAAAGCATCATACACTTCACCTTCTCAGATGAGGACACAGATCTGTCAAAAGCGTGCCCTCCAGAGAGGACAGACAGCTGTGTGTGTGTTTTATTTTAGCGTCTCGCTGTCTTTAACAGCCCGTGGATCTCGGCGGAGTGCGTGAGGAGTCGAGAGAGACAGATGATCAGATGTGACAAGGAGAACTGGAGAGAGGCCGTGATGGAATCAGCCAGCCGAACAGATAGCGCAGTGTGTTTGTGTGTGTTTTCTGAAGGGTTTCCCTGCTGTTATGGGAGAAAAGAGTCATTGTGGCCTGCGAGTCTCAGTGGGCAGCACGGCTCGGCACTGACACGTTCGCTCTGAAACGCTTTACATTTACACACCACGATTCTGGATACTCTAAGAAAAACTGTTTAGTTAGGGCAAGTTATGGCGAGAAATGAAAAACAGGAAGTGTCTAATAACTGTTGCACACATTGTCTGATTTTGATCAAACATCAGCAGTTTGTTCATTGTATGTATCCGATCGCATAGATGTGACGATTAGGAGTCAAAGTTATAGCGCCACCAACTGGCAGCAAGAAATGTGTCATTTTCAAAATTCTTTAATTTCATTAGAATAATGTCAAAACACGGCCGATGAGAATCTGTAAAGGGGTCATTGAAACATTCAGTGCTGTTGCCATGGTATCGTGTCAAACGTTGTTTGTTGTTTGTTTGTTTCCTGTGTTTTTGAGGCACTTCATATGCTTAGATTTTCATGAAACTTACATCAGTATTAATGATGGTTAGACACTGCCAAAGGCTCATAAATGAGTGTGGAGGCGGCGCTCTACAGCGCCACCTTTTGTCAAAATTGGGGGTTTAGTTGTATCTACAGACACCAGACTCGGTACGTATATTGTTCTCATCAAGCCGGACAACTTTCTAATTTACACTCATTATCTGCGACCAACAGGAAGTCTGCTATTTTGAATGTGGATTTTTGGAAAATTTTAGCTGTGAATTAATGAATACTACTCCTACAAAAAACATCCAATTTACACCAAACTTTGTCAACATGATGCCAACATACTGAAGATTCTAAATTGCGAGTGGATTTTGGATATTTTGAACGGTGTTTATATGGCGATTTATTAAAGGAGTCATCGGATGCTAAGTTCACTTTTACTCAGATTGAGCGATTGAGGTGTTGTGTTGCTGGATGTAATAATGAACATAGTGGTCGTCATTTACTCCCGACATCAGAGCAGTTGAAGATGCAGTGGATTACGTTTGTTTGTGAAGAGAACGCGCCTCCCAATCTACATATATCCGTCTATGTTCGCGTGAATCATTCGTGATCCAGCTTCACTTACAGCACAAGTGAGTATAAGGGTTTTTGTTATGAATCTTTGCGATCGCCTTTCCTAATAATGTGCTAGTTAGCAAGTTTAGCGGTTAACGCGGCTAAAGTAAACAGGTTCGTCTCTCTACAGAGAGGAGAGAGGGG
>JAHKKF010534943.1:0-10950 GCA_019740295.1 Labeo calbasu
TTTACATTTTATAATAAATAAAAATGTAAATGTATTTATCAATAAAATGTATAAATGTTATTATTATTAATAAACAACTAAATTTAACATTTCAATACACAAAAAATATTTTAAAAATAACATCAATACAAGTCTATTTGTCAAGCATTTTGAAAAGCATTTTTTTTTACATTCTTTAATTTAAAAATGTGAATAAATAAATAGACTTTATAATTTAAGATTTGTAAATTTAGAAATATATTATAATACTGATTTGTCCTATAGTTGTATATTTTCATATTACAGTATGTTTTCATATTACATGATAGTGCAGTCACGCTATTATAATTACTCGTATCCCAAAAAATCAAGGAAAAGTTCTCCTAATATGACCCCCTTTAATGCCAGCCTTGATGGGCAGTGAATACCTTTGTGCACTTGTGAGCTCTGTGTGTATTTTTGCTTCCTGTCACATTAGATTTGCCTGATCCAGAGCTTGACTTTTTTTTTTAAGCCTGTCCAAATGACTTCTCATCAGCCGTTGTTTGAGGACACAGCAGCGAAGTCTGTGTTTGTCATTGCCGCGCTGAAATCAGAAGAGAGAGTGAGTGTGTTGTTTGGTTTCTGCAGGTCTTTGACCTCAGGCAGTGCCACAGGCAGATGCAGCAACAGGCGGCCACGGCGCAGGCGGCGGCGGCAGCACAGGCCGCAGCGGTGGCAGGGAATATTCCAGGACCAGGAAGTGTTGGTGGAATCGCTCCTGCAGTCAGTGAGTGTCTGCCTCATTCGCCTTGACCCCATGAGGTCAAAATGAGGGTTTTGGGACTTTAACTCGATGGCCACATACACACTGCAGCTTGATTGTTAAAGGAGAAGTCCACTTTCAGAACAAAAATTTACAGATAATTTACTCGCCCCCTTGTCATCCAAGATGTTCATGTCTTTCTTTCTTCAGTCGATAAGAAATTATGTTTCTTCAGGAAAACATTTCAGGATTTTTCTCCATATAGTGGACTTCAGTGGTGCCCCCGAAGTTTAAACTTCCAGAATACAGTTTAAATGCAGCTTCAAAGGGCTCTAAACGATCCCAGCCGAGGAAGAAGGGTCTTATCTAGCAAAACGATCATTTCTTTAAACAAATTGACAATTTATATACTTTTTAACGTCAAATGCTCATCTTGTCTCTGCGATACGCATGCGTGGTCCGTGTAATCTGGGTCAATGCAGTTAGGGTATGTTGAAAAACTCCTGTCTCGTTTTCTTCTTAAACGTCAAAATTGTCCTACATCGTTGTTTTACCTTTTTTTTTTTTTTTTTTTTTTTGCAAAGGGCATTTGATTTTCTTTGTATGTTCACTTTGTAAACACTTCTGCAGCGATGTAGGATGATTTTGAAGTTGGGGTAGAAAACGTGATGGGAGTTTTTTAACATACCCTAACTGTATTTCCCATATTGACCTGGAAAAAAACGCAATTCACACAGACTTAGGCAAGACGAGCGTTTGAGGATAAAAAGTATATAAATTGCTAATTTTCTTTGAAAAAGACAGATCGTTTTGCTTCTTCCTTGGCTGGGATTGTTTAGAGGCATTTGAAGCTGCATATAAACTGCTTTTTTGGAAGTTCAAACTTTGGGGGCACCATTGAAGTCCACTATATAGAGAAAATTCCTGATTTTTGTTTTCCTCAAGAAACATAATTTCTTTACGACTGAAGAAAGACATGAACATCTTGGATGACAAGACAGATTTCTGTCTTTGATAAATTCATTTACCCGTTAAACTGTGGCATTAAATGCTAGTATGAATGTAATGATGTAATAGAAGAATAATGTACACATGTACAAAGTACATATGGCAAATATTTAATTTTTCTGAAATAATTTGTATTTTTCATATTACTTGTGTGACTGAGTATTTAAAAATATAAATGAATAAGTAAGATCTGGGCATTTGAACCGACACAGTGAATCTCGCACGGGACTGTAGAGTTAGTGAGGCTTCGTTTGTCATTGGTTTCGTGGTTTCTACGTTAACAACACAAGCCTCGAATCGAGGCTTGATCTGGCACACCCCTTAATGCAAGCTCCGATGCCTCGGTTCAAATGATTTAGCGATTCAAAGATTCAAACTTTCTAACGATGTGGGAGCACAACTTCGAACAACGCATGTTGTCCCTGAGCACCGTAACGACATCTCTCATAAAGGTTTGCAACTTTACAAGGTAAACAATGATCCGAAAAACACTTTGCCTCTCCCTAATTAGCACACAAAATAACACTGGTATACTACTACTGCCGCCTCACCGGAAGTTGTACCCACGTTCTTTTTACAGTAACGCCTCTCGGAAACAGGTGAATAGACTGGTGTGTTTTTGTATTAAAATACTGGTGCGTTTGATGTCCAGTGTGCACCATAAGTTTAAGTGCTGTACAATATATTTTATGATTTTTTTTAATTAAAATTGCTATAAAATCAAAGCCATATGTCTAAATGCATAATGTTCCATATTTAAAGTTGATATTACAAAAATTGAGGTTCCTGTGAGATTTTGTTTAGGCAATATACCAAAAATAGTCCACCCAAACTGAGTGAAGTTTTATGTCTGTCACAAAATATCAACAAAATATGGAACCTTGAGACTCAGACCTTTTCAACCATGTGTTTTGTCAAGATTAGAAAAAGTTTTGATTATATTATAGGACATTTTGTAATGTGGCACTTGACATTTCAACGTTTCAACAGGAAATAAGTCAACACAAGATAGAAATCTGCTTTTGTAAAGTTTAATCAGATTAACTTAATTCCAGTGGTTCTCAACTCCAGTCCATGAACCAGTACTCAGTTCAGTTCATGGATCTTTCTCCTAACGAGCTGATGATCTGAATCAGGTGTGTTAAATGAGGTAGACGTACAAAATGTGCAGAGCAGTGGGCAGTTAAGGCTGGAAGGAATACAGCTCTAGCTACTGGGCATGCGCGCATCAATCTAACGTTATTTTTGTCACACTGTACAACAATAAAACTTTTTGTATTACAGTAAGGGCTAAGTTTAGGGTTGGGGTAGGTGTAGCTGTTAAAAAAAACACAATCCAACAGGTAGAACAATTCATTTCATTGTTAGTTTCCGGTCTGAGCTGTATCCCTTTTAGCCACAACCGCAGTGGGCCTCGAGGACTGGAGTTGAGAACCACTGCTTAAAGGGATAGTTCACCCAAAAATGAAAATTCTGTCATTAATTACTCACCCTCATGTCGTTCCAAACCTGCAAGACCTTATTTTTATCTTAAGAAGATATTTTTGATGAAATCATGTATTCGTACCGAACCGTCACGAATCCGAGATTCGTGAGGCCTTGCAACGAATACAGGCAATACAACTTCAGTCCAGAAGGGGGCGCCCACCGTAATGCAATGCTGATTGACAACCGACCGCAGAAGAACAGCGAATGCCAGGAGTTGCGCACTTGAAAACAAAGACCACTAGACATTAAGCATGTGCTCATTCTGAACGCGTCTTTCACTAACAAAGAAGTATAACGTTACTTTAAAGGCTTGCGCAATCAACTGTCTGCGAAATGGATCTTTGTGCTCTTGTATCCTACCTTTCCCATTCGGCACAAATCCAAATATTCCATAATATTTTCATATTTACGATGTATTCAAATGCTAACGCATTTCTACGGTGACACAGTGAGGCGGGCACGCTCATGTATATGTTTTATGTTTGTGTGTGCCGGCGCGATTAATTCAGCTTTCCTCATGCCAGCAAAATCAACTTAAACAAATATAATGTCGCTTTCTGCCGTTTGAGTTTCCTTGCTGTCACAAAACTGAACTGAAACTCTTCAAATATAGGCTACGTTACGTGTCGCTCTGTTTTTTCCTTTTTGTCTAACGGTTAACTAAATTAAATATATGTCAAGTATTTATTCATTGTATGTATATATGTACTGCAGATTTTATAGCCTATATAGGACATTATAATTTGATATAATATTTAGTATTTTCACATGTAGGTGAAAAAAAAATTGTAATTTGTACTACTGTGTTAAAAATAAATGAAAAGATATCTAGCACAGTAGATTTTGTTTTTTCTGTTGTACCGAATTCGTATCAAACCGTGGCCCCCGAACCGAGGTACGTACTGAACCGTGACATCTGTGTACCGTTACACCCCTAATAGTTGGCAACGCAACTGACACGCTCAAGGCCTACAAAAGTAGAAAGGACATTGTTAAAATTGTCCATGTGACATCAGTGGTTCAACCGTAATGTTATGATCTACAAGAATACTTTTGTGCGCAAAGAAAACAAAAACAACGACTAAAAATAACAAAAAATAATGCCAGCTCCTGTGTCAGCACAGCAACACCACACACATGCGTCGTGATACAGTTGTGAACGCATGTTCGAAGACTGACACGAAAGAGAAGAAATTGTTGAAAAAAGTCATTATTTTGTTTTCGTTGTGCACGTCATAACATTACGGCTAAACCACTGATGTCACATGGACTATTTTAACAATGTCCTTGCTACCTTTCTGGGCCTTAAACATGTCTGTTGCGGTCTACGCGGGGTCAGAAAGTTCTTGGATTTCATCAAAAATATCTTAATTTGAGTTCCAAAGATGAATGAAGGTCTTGCGTGTTTGGAACAACATGAGGGTGAGTAATTAAAGGAGAAGTCCAATTCCAAAACAACAATTTACAAATAATTTACTCACCCCCTTGTCATCCAAGATGTTCATGTCTTTCTGTCTTCAGTCATAAAGAATTTATGGTTTTTGAGGAAAACATTTCAGGATTTTTCTTCATATAATGGACTTCAACTGTGCCCCTGATTTTTAACTTCCGAAATTAGTTTAAATGCAGCTTCAAAGGACTCTAAACGATCCCAGCAGAGGAAAAAGAGTCTTATCTAGCAAAACGATCTGTCATTTTTTTCGAAAAAAAAAAAATTTGTATACTTTTTAAGCACAAAAGCTCGTGTAGCACAGGCTCTGGGATGCGCGTTCACGACATACTATTAAATCATGTCGAAAGGTCATGTAGACGTAGGCGGATCTACAGACCCAGTGTTTACAAAGCGAACACGCAAAGACTAAGAAAGTGCAAGTAAATCAAACGCTGTTTACAAACAAAAAGGTACAACGTGTTGGACGATTCTGAAGTTGTAGGAGAAAATAAGATGGAGTTTGTCACCATACTCTACCTTTTTGACCCAGAGTACACAGACGATGAACTTAGGCGTGATTCGTAGTAGTGATGGGAAGTTCGGATCATTTTACCGACTCGGACCTTTGTGTCTCGTTCAGCAAAATGAACAAATCTTTTTTTCGATTCATTTCATTAATTTTAGCAAAATCAGTGTCACGTGACCGCCCCATAAGATTAATGAACGACTCGAAAAACCCGAAGACTCGAAACAGGTGAACTAATTCCAGTACAGAACCTAATAGGATGTTAGCATGCGCAACTGAATGAATCACTCCCCGAGACGACTCGTTCTTCTCGAGTCACATTAAAGACTCGTTCAAAATGAACGAATCGTTCAAGAATGACCCATGAACACGCATCAGAGAGCCTGTGCTACGCGAGCTTTTGTGCTTAAACTATACAAATTTTTATTTTTTGAAAAAAATGTCAGATCGTTTCGCTAGATAAGACCCTTCTTCCTCGGCTGGGATCGTTTAGCGTCCTTTGAAGCTGCATTTAAACTACATTTCGGAAGTTCAAAATGGGGGCACAATTTAAGTCCATTATATGAAGAAAAATCCTGATAGTTTTCCTCAAAAACTATAATTTCTTTACGACTGAAGACAGAAAGACATGAACATCTTGGATGACAAGGGAGTGAGTAAACTATTTGTAAATTGTTGTTTTGGAAGTGGACTTCTCCTTTAATGACAGAACTTTCATTTTTGTGTGAACTATCCCTTTAATAGTTCTTTTCAGTTCTTTAGCCTGACTTTGTGAATGTTTGTTTCCAGGCCTCTCGGCAGCAGCAGGGATCGGTGTGGATGATCTCCGGAGGCTGTGCATCCTGCGCCTGAGTTTCGTGAAGGGCTGGGGTCCCGACTACCCACGACAGAGCATTAAGCACACCCCCTGCTGGGTGGAGGTGCATTTGCACCGGGCGCTGCAGCTGCTGGACGAGGTGCTGCACACGATGCCACTGGCAGACCCTGGACCAGCTAACTGAGAGCGAACAATACACAGCAAACACTCACCACACAGATACTGGACTCACTACAGTAAGCGTGCGAAGCGCATTACGTGCTACAGTGCGCTTCGCACTTTTATCAGTCGTTAGAATCCCAGTGGAAAAAACCACAGAAATTCACTACTCTAAAATTCATGTTTTTGAAAGATATTTCAGTGCATTTTATTGTTCTGTAGTGAAATGTTGCATTTCTTTTCAGGTGAATCTCACTAAAACATGTCTAGGTTATATTTCACTCCAGTGTTAAAAAGTATATTTGCTTAAAGAGAATGAAGACTTTGTTTTGCATCACGACTAGGGTTGCAAAAGGGTGGAAAATTTCCAGAAACTTTCCAAAAGTCTCTAAAAGATCCTGGAAATTTACCAAAAATGCTCTGCCCCTTTGCAACTCTAATTGTGACGTTATTTTTAATTAATTAAGCACATTTTCCCACCAAATTTTGAATAATTCCGAGTTCCCACCAATGAAGTTTATATTATTATATTACTGTGTATTGTATAGTATATATTGTATATTATTCTGTATACTATATAATTATTTATGAACAAATTAAAATTTAGTATTAAATTTAAGGAAGGTAAAATAAATTAAATATATCTGAGATAACATTTGTACATTATTGTAGTATTTTTGGACATCATATTTAACAGAATAATGATGATATATTATATATCATGATTATTTTTTAAAAATACTTCAATGAGAGTTGGGAAGAATATGCTTGGTTATCAGAAAGTAATGCTAAAATAAGTTTTGTTTTCTTTTTAGGGAATATAATTTTCTATTAGTTTTTCTTGATTTTTATGGTGAAATATGACCTGGATATGTTCTTGATGGGATTCGTGAGATTCACCTGTTCAAATTAGATGTATATACCTTAGCGCTACAGGTCTACTAATGAATGCAAGTTTACACAGGGTTGATTGCAGATTAAGTTCAGGGAAATAGCTTTATTGTTCATATGCCTTTCTAGCTTTGCACATCATGCAGTTATACTAAGAATATTAGAGCCTAGTTTTGCAATACTGGTAGAAAAAGCTTCAAATCAGTCCTTGCGAGAATTTCATTTATGGGTCAATGTCTGAACGTAAAACAAAAGGCAAGAATAACCGCCGCTTTTGCAGTGGCCTTGGTTCCAGAAGTATTTTTTCCATTCATTCACTCCAAAAGAGTTCTGAGCTACAAAATGAACATCACAAAAATATGCAATTGAATTTAAAGGAGTTTGTATATTACATATTTGAAGTTTATTGCAAAATATTTGTTCAAATACTGGAATCTCTGGAGAAAATGAATGTTGTTTTTACTTCTGGAGCCATGATCTATTACTCTCTGGTATCACACCAACACACAAAGACGACGCAAATGAGGAAGAGACTGTTCAACCTCCATAAACTCAGAATATCTTGAGATCCACGGGTTTGGTAGCACTAAATGCCTCAGAGCAAACGTACGTGGTTGCGTTGGCGCTGGTCACTTCAGGAAGCGTTGGAAAGGACCAGCTGATGTCGACGCAAACCTGCCTCTGAGAGACAAACTGAAGCAGACAGAAAACAGGACAAACTGTCAAAACAAAACGCTCATCATCTCTGTGCTCGTGCTGTGTTCCTCTACATGTGGACCTCAACTCGGCTATGACGCGGCTTACTATCCAGGCATCTTATTAGTTAGACTTGCAATAGCCTTTCAGCTCCTTTATTTTCATACCAAAAAAAAAGAAGAAAAAAAAATTGTTCAGCTTTAAAATGGTGGTATATTAGTATTGTGACGCAGTTCGGTGTTTGTAACCAAATCATTTGCCATGTGGTGTAACTCACCAAAGCCAGATTACCTCATGATAATCAAGCATGAACCCAGTGGATTTTTCTTTATGCCAAAATGTGTCTGGAATCTTCTACTTTCTGGACGTCATGCTCACCTCATACTTTAACCAAATCAAAACAGGGCGTGTCTTGAACCGAATGTAGAGCCTTGATGCACCGACTGACCGATTTCAAACAACGGGTTTTTGCCAACACCAGTTACTCAGCTTTAGCATTTAATCTCAACCAGAAACTCACATCTGGATTGTGACCAAATTTCAGCCCCATACCACTACAACCTTTTGCAAACGGGTAGAACATCTAAACTTCAAACTTTAAGCAATGAACTTTATTGTTTTGCTGCCTTCTCAAATTGAAATGTCTATATTTTAATGTACACTGACAGGAAATTATGCATTTATTAAAAGACCCTTCATTTTGGTTTCTTTAATATGTACATCCAGTACAAATGCAACTGAAATCTAATAGTAAAAGTGCAACTTTTACTTTTCATTATAGAATGTTAAAGTCAACATGAAATCAAGATTCATCCTGGTGACTTTCTTAACACGTGTTCCTGATCTTATTGTGCGTCAAGACAGAAAATTCAGCTTTGACACCACAGGAATAAATTTCACTTTCAAACGTTCATATTTGAACAGAAAGCAGAATTGTACAAATATTTCAATTTGCTAAAATGGTAATGGAAGAAAATATGAGATGGGAGGTACAATTATACTCTTGCAAAAGTTTTGTGTTCCACCTAGAAACTCTCACAAAACATTTGCGATCTCATAAAATATTTGCATATTTTTTGCACAACAACTATTGCGATGTTAATGTTAAATATTGCTATGTTCTCTTAAAACATTTGCGACGTCACAACATTTGTCATCTCTTATAAAACATGCAATCTCTCGAAATATTTGTGATCTCGTAAAACATTTGCGATCTCTCATAAAACAATTGGATTTCAGTCTCTTAAATATTTGCAATCTCTCGTAAAAACAATTGCGTTTTCTCGTAAACATTTGTTATGTTGCACAATATATGCCGTTTCTCATAAATTTTGCAATATCTCACAAAATATTTACGATCTCGTGATCTCGTAAATCATTTGCGATTTGTCACACATTTGCAAATTCATAAAACATTTGCTATGTTGCACAATATTTGTTGTTTGTCGTAAATTGTGCAATCTCTCGCAAAAATATTTGTGATCTCATAAATCATTTGTGATTTGTGACATGTTTGCAACCTCTCGCACAACATTGCCAATCTCATAAACTATTTGCAATCTCTCATAAAACAGTTGCGGTTTCTTGCAAAACATTTGCAATGTCTCCTTAAACATTTTCGTTCTTTCGCAAAAGTATTGCGATCTCATAAAACAATTGGATTTCTCGTAAACATTTGCTGTTGCACCGTATCTGTCACAATATTGCAAAATATTATGTCTTGTAAATTGTGCAATCTCTCGCTAAATATTTGCGGTCTCGTGAAAACATTTGTGATCTGTTGAACATTTGCAATGTTACACAAAATTTGCGTTCCCGTAAATCATTTGCGATTTGTCACACAACATTTGCAAATTCGTAAAGCATTTGCGATTCCTCATAAAATAATGCTTTGTTGCACCATATTTGTCACAATATTGCAAAATATTATGCCTCATAACTTGTGCAATCTCTCGCAAAATATAGTATATAATAATATTTCGTAAAACACAAGTGATCTTTTGTAAAACATCTGTGACCTCGTAAAAATGTTGTGATATTTTGCACAACATTTGCCATCTCTTAGTAAATCTTTGTGATCTCCCATAAAAAATTGCGATCTCATAAAACATTTGTGAGGTTACATTACTTTTGTTATCTTTCATAAAATGTGCATAAAATATTTGCAATCTCATAAAAACAATTGTGTTTCTTGCAAAAATGTGCAATCTTGTAAACATTTGCTGTTGCACAATATTTGCTGTGCGGTCTCTCGCATAACATTTGCAATGTCTTGCACAATATTTTTTTGATCTTGTAAATCATTTGCAATTTGTCACACAACATTTGCAAATTCGTAAAACATCTCATAAAATAATTATGATTTCTCACAAAAATTTGCAATCTCATGCACAATATTTGCCGTCTCTCATAAATCATGCAGTCTCCTGCAAAATATTTGTGATCTCATAAGGCATTAGCAATCTCTCTAAACACATTTGCGCTGTCACAATTTTTGCTGTCTCTCAAAACATTTGCAGTCTCGTAAAACATTTGCAATCTCTCGCACAACATTTGCAGTCTCGTAAAATATTTGCAATATTTGCAATCTCTTGCACAACATTTGCGATCTCGTAAATCATTTGCGATTTGTGACGCGTTTGCAACCTCTCAGACATCTCCTGGAAAACTTTTGCGATGTCAAACGTAAAACGTGCAATCTCTCGCAAAATAATTGTGATCTCATAAAATATTTGCGATCTGTCGAACAACATCATTTTTGGCACAATATTTGCCATCTCTCGCAAAATGATTGTGATCTCATAAAACATTTGCGATCTCTCACACAACATTGGCAATCTCATAAAATATTTCCAAACTCATAAAACAATTGCAATTTCTTGCAAACCATTTGCCATCTCTCATTAAACATTTTCGTTCTTAAAAGTATTGCGGTCCTCGGAGAAACTTTGCATTCTCTCAAAACATTGCTTTGTCTTGCAACAGTGTTGCATTCCCCAAAAATACTTTGCATTCGCTCACAAACATATGCAATGTCAAAATATTTGTGATCTCATAAAACATTTGGGATTTGTCACACAACATTTGCAGTCTCGTAAAATATTTGCAATTTTTGCAATCTCTTGCACAACATTTGCGATCTCGTAAATCATTTGCGATTTGTGACGCGTTTGCAACCTCTCAGACATCTCCTGGAAAACTTTTGCGAT